>ML274471.1:3460-164924 GCA_005239495.1 Nicotiana undulata | reverse complement strand
TAGACTGACCAAGTCAGCACACTCCGTTCAAGTGGCCAGTACTTACACTTCAAAAAGGTTAGCCGAATTGTATATTCGGAAGATAGTCCAGTTGCACGGTGTGCCGATGTCCATCATATCAGATCAAGGTCTTCAATTCACCTCGCTTTTCTGGAGAGCATTGCATAATGAGTTGGGTACCCAGATTGATCTCAGCACAGCATTTCATCCTTAGACTGACGGGCAGTATGAGCGTACTATTCACAGATTGAAGGACATGCTCCGCGCTTGAGTTATTGATTTTGGAGGTTCACGGGATCGATATATGCCATTAGACGAATTTGCTTATAATAATAGTTATCAGTCGAGCATTCACATGTCTCCATATGAAGCGTTATATTGTAGGCGGTGCAGATCGCCAAGTGGATGGTTTGATCCAGGAGAGGCTAGATTATTGGGTACAGAGTTAGTTTAGGAGGCCTTAGATAAGGTCAAGATTATTTGAGAGAGGCTTCATGCAGCCCAGTCTAGTCAAAAGAGTTATGCCGATCGTAAAATTCGTGATGTAGCATTTATGATGGGAGATTGGGTATTGCTCTGTGTGTCGCCCATGAAGGGTGTTATCAGATTTGGAAAGTAGGGAAAATTGTGCCCTAGGTACATTGGGCCGTTTGAGGTTCTCGAGAAGGTGGGGGGGGGGGTAGCTTATAGGCTTGCATTACCTTCAGGGTTATCCTCAGTTCACCCGGTGTTTCATGTGTCAATGCTCCAGAAATATCACGGTGACCCATCCCACGTGTTAGATTTCATCTCTCTCCAATTGGACAAAGACTTGTCTTATGAGGAGGAGCCGGTAGCTATTTTGGACCGGCAGGTTCGGAAATTGAGATCGAAAAGTTTTCCTTTAGTTCTCGTTCAATGGAGGGGTCAACCTATTGAGGCAGCGACATGGGAATCCGAGTCCGATATGCGGGATCGATATCCCCATCTTTTCCCCGATCCAGGTATATCTCTATGTCCGTTCGAGGACGAATATTTGTTTTAGAGGTGGAGATTGTGATGACCCAAAAAGTCATCCCGTATAATTTTATTGAAATCTGTGTCCCGAGGCTGTGTAAGCCTCTTTTTCATCTCAACATATTGTGTGGCGCATCCCGGGCGCGTAGCCGTGAAGCCTTATGTGAAAAAGACTATGAAATAATGAAATTCTAATAAAAATGTTTGCTGGAAAATATAAGGCTGTGAAAATAAAATATGATGGAAACTTGTGTGATTGAGGTTCGTGTCATGGTTACAAAGCCAGAATGAATTCAATATGTTTAGATTGAATATCTGTGAAATCTTTGGGAGAAACAGGTTTGATGTTGATGAGAATTTAACTTAAGGTGGGAAAATGTTGAGTTGAGAATTTTTTACGTGATTTGCACTGTAATTCAATATTTATGATGATGATCCAGTGTTTTGAATACTTGAATAAGTCTGTAATGTCTTCCCGAGGTTGTGTAAACATTTTTTTGAAGTTCTGAGGGCTCGGGACAGTTTTGGGTAGGTTCCGCGATACCTTAGAGTTGAAAACTCACTGAATAAATATGCAGTAACAGGTCTCTGAACCTGGGAGGCGCGACCGCTGTCGTCTTGTCGTGGATTGCGGTGATCCCTTCGCGGCCGCAGTAGTTGTATCGCGGACAACAATGGCCAATCTTCAGAGATGTACGTCCGCGCCGCGATCGCTTTATCACGGACCGCGGTGGCCAATCTTAAGAGGGCCTGTTACAAGGCCTTTACGGCCGCGATTGATTTTCCGCGGACCGCGGTGGGGGCCTGGGAGGGTTACCTATATAAATAACATATTTTCAGCTATTTTTAAATTTTCAAAAACCCTAAAATACTAGAAGCAATTTTCAAAAGACCCTTTCTTCTCCAAAACTATTGTAAGTGATTTCTAACTACTTTTCTTCATTCCTTAACATTCTATTACAATATTTCATCTTAGAATCGAAGATTTTCATGCGAAAAGTGGGAATTTGGGAAAAACCTTAGAACATGAAATTTGGGAGTTTAGACCTCAATTGGGGTCGGATTCCAAAACTAATCATACACCCGGGCTCGGGGGTGAATGGGTAATCGGGTTTTAGTCCGAACTTCAAATTTGGATCAAGCGGACCCGGCATCAAATTTCGAATTTGTAAGAAAAACTCTTTTCCATGCATTAGACTCCATATAATTAGCATGTATTAATGTAATTAAGTAACTTGTGATTTGATACGAGCGTATTGGTTTTGGAATCAAGGGGTAAGGCTGTGATTGAAGGTTCAACTGATTTTTCTGGCATTCGAGGTAAGTGTTTGGCCTAACCTTAGCTTGAGGGAGTAGGTTTCCCCCTTGTTTGTTATGTGGATAGCATGGGTGTGATGTATATGTGTGGTGACGAGTACCTATGCATCACCCAAGTCTTGAAAAGCATGATCATTTTCCCCGTTGCCCCACTAAATTGCTTATTGTCTTAACTGATCTATGGTTACTCTATTTTATTGATTATTTGACTTGTTAAGTTGTGGTTGGTCATCTTTATAATTGTGGCAAAGAGTATTGGTTATTGAATTGGTTTCTTTGTGATATACATCTGGTTGAGGTACTTGGTAATTGATTTTGGTTTTGGAACACACGTTTATACTGTGATTTTGTTGTTGGTTTTCGTGACTTTGTGGCATTGGTAAAGTCGTGAGATAAATGCATTTTATCATTTATATTATTGAAAGCGAAAGTGTTGTGATAGGCTTGTCCTGACTTGTGAAATTATGAAATTTCTATTACATCATATGTCTTGTGGGAGCGGGTTGCACGCCGCAACAAGGAGCAATAAGGGATGACAGGTGGGATCGGGTTGCACGCCGCAACAGGAGAAATAAGGGAGATATGTTGGGGATGAGTAATAAGGGAGGACAGGTGGGAGCAGGTTGCACGCCGCAACAAGGAGGAATAAGGGAGAATGTTCATATATTTACAATTATATTAAATGATAATGTTGTTAATGTTTAAGGAGGAATAAGGGAGAATGATTATAGTACTATGATATTGATGTTGTTATTTCTTTTTAATGAAAAGAGAAAGTGAAAGTTTGAAAAGGCTGATACAACGATTTTATTATTCTTTAAATTTTTAAACATTGTTTTACTTAAAGAGAAAGAACGGAAGTGTGGAACAGTTATGGATAATTGGTTATAGCCGAGCTTTATATTTCATTACATTTTTCGTTAATTCCTGTTCAGTTATATTCCAAGTTTATTATTAATTGTTGTCATAGACTTTACATGTTGTTGAATCCTGACCTAGCCTCGTCATTACTTTGCCGGGGTTAGGCTCAACACTTACTAAGTCAGTTGTACTGATGCTACACTCTGTGCTCTTTTTGAATAGATCCCGACGCATTCCAGCAGCAGTAGATTTACATTGCCCACCTGAGTTCGTTGGAGACACGAGGTACATCTGTCGGCGTTATCTCCGAGAGTCTTCCCCTTTATGACTTACTGTTTACTTTTATTCAGACAGTTCACCACTTTCTTTTCGGACATTCTGTGTTGTATTTGTAATAGTTTGTGGATTAGTGACACCAGACCCTGGGGGTAGTTATAGGGTTATTTTCTTTTAAATTCGCAACTCTTTTTACATTATGATTTATATTCAGTTGGTTTGAAATCAGTGGAAATAATTATTGAGTTTATTGGAAGTGATGATAACTCAAAGAATCGTTGAAGGTTTATGAATGTTTGGTAGTTGAAAGATGTTGATTTACATAAAGTTATTTATATTTCATCAGTGTAATTGTAGCATATAGTAGATGGAATCTAACATTGGATTGCCTAGCAAGTGTGGTGTTAGGCGCCATAACGAATCTTAGTGGTTGGATTTTGGGTCGTGACAGTTATGGCGCAATGTCGATATGAGAGTAGAATGCTTGCCCGTATGTTGGGGTGATGAATGGTTTGAATGGAGGTCTTCTTAAGGCGTGATTTCGAGATTTCAGTATTTTAGTTCCGGCAGAGGAAAGGAATTTGGACTATGAATGGTCTGGTTCTGATTGATAAAGTAGTAAGACTTGGTGTATTCAAGTGAGGTTGAATATTCACATGTGTTGTGATATCGTCGTCATTGATTGAATGGAATGTGTTAAGTTCGTCGATGCAATGGCTTCTTCGATGGAATGGGGTCAGAGTACTGTGAAGAAGCATTGAAGAAGCGGTTGCCAGAGGTCGTGGTGTGTTGTGGTTCAGTATGGAATAAGCATTTCTAATGAAGGCGGCTCGAGGGAGATGATCATCGGAGAGTTTTGAAGTTGTGGGGATCTGCTGGTTTAAGCACTATAGGGGATGATATTGAATTGAGGCAATGATTGGGCAGCATACGATGAAGGAAGACATGTGAGCAAATGTTAGACGGGGGCTAAATTTCTAAAAAGGCCAGGCGTAAGGAAAGGAAATCAAGTAGTGCTTAAGGAATAAGGTTAACCAAAGTGGGAGAGCAGCATTATAGTTGTGAATTAGAAGATATGGTATCGCATTTAGTAGATGTATCTGAGGAGCGGACGGACTGATAAAGTTGGTGAATGAGAACAAGATTAGGATGGGGTATTGATGTGGTAGAGAGTGTGCACTATGATGTCGTTGGAAGGTGTCAGTTGGTGATTTCCACAGGTGGGTTATCTCCGATGAATATGTTAGCAGTTGTGTGGTTGGCAAGTTTCTGCGAGGGATTCTAGTGGCTGCTAGGTAGGAGGCAGAATGTGTGAATGATACTAGAGGATTGGAGTATTTAGGGAAGGCTAACGGAGGCATTCGGAAGAATTGGACGGATTGGTTGATCAACATTATGTTAACAAAGGAGAAGGGATTCCAGCATGGTTCTAGAGTAGTGCAAGGAGTATTTTCGGGCTAAGTGGGGGAGAACCACCACCTACAGTTGGGTTGTAGGAATATCTTTTCATGAGGGTTGCGTATTGTCGGCGTATTGGCAAGTTATTATTGCTAAGGGAGAGGAGTAAAAGGGTGATCGTGCATGGGATTTGTTAAATGTGTGCAAAGCTGGCCATATCGGATCAGGGTTAGGTTTGGGAAGCTTCAAAAATTTTGCTTAAGGCATAGGGGAGTGGTAAGGGTAGCGACTCAGTCACGTACTTCGTTGAGGGGATGTTCATGTGTTTGAAGAGCCTTGGAGTTGATTGAATTCGGGGCCAGTCATAGTGGGTGACTCTCAATAGTGGGCCTAGTGAATTTGAAGGTTTAGAATGCGGTGTTTGAGGGTTTCAGGAAGCAGTGTGGTTAAGAATCGAGATTTTGCAGTGTAATTTCTAAGGGAGAAAAATGGTTGGAATATTCTATGTCATTTTTCATCATGCAGAAGCGTATTGGAGGAATGAGAGAAATACACTTCGGGTTGTAGAATGATTATCAGAAGTGTATGAGATAGTATGCGGGATTTAGAAAGCATGGTCTTGTGAGATAAGGTCACTCAAGAGGAGTGTCGATTTGGTTTCACAATGTTTTGGATGAAGGTAATGTTATCCTATGCCAAGTTAAGGATGAATAAGAACAAGATAGATTGGTTGGCCATGGTTGAAATGGCACAGGTACGGTAATGATCAGTCTCGTCAGGGTGATTAAATTAAGCGTGTGGTTTGTGCTGGCAAGCGCGGGGCTTGTCGGCCGCCGTAATAGATCGTAATTGGAAGCATTCAAGCATTATGGCTTGTCAAGTGTAGGCGGGTTCCCAGAAGGATTAAGGTGATATAAACCACTACTTAAGGATTTGCATGTTGGGTGATTGTGAGAATTCACTTGTGTGTTGTTATGGTTCTCTTGAATTTAGATAAGTAAATGTTTCTATGTGATGAAGCGCTCACCCTAATGATGGTTCAGGAGTTATGATGGAATTCTTACGCTATTTCATACCGGCATATCGGGTGCAGTAAGCAGTAGGCAACTGGAAGTAAGGATTGAGATTGCGGCTCAGTGTTAACAAGGATGTCATGAGCTCGGATGAGGGGAAAAAGGGTTTGAAAGTCCAGAGTAAGCTGGTGTTATCTTCAGCGTCACCTGAGATCGATGTTTGGTGTAAGAGGCTTGCACCCTAGTTATGAGTTCTTGACTTATTTTACGGCATTGATGGGGTCGGTGGTATGGATGTTCAGACTTGTTACCTTGTGTGGAAGGTCGTGGGAGCGTGACCATGGAAAGATTGTATAAGTGTGACTTGTGGCCACCTGATTGATTGAAGGTTTAGACCAAATAAGGAAGTGTAATGTTGCTTATTTGAAAGTGTATGCCTGGAAGGCGTTTGGTTCATTTCCGTTGTGGGTTATGGGGCATTGTCCCGGCTGTGATGGTGGTACTTGCGTGTTATGCAAGGAAGTGGGTTATTATGAACCCATGTCAAGGTATTATCTTAGTTCAGTGTGAGCGGAATTGGCTTGAAGTGCGCAAATGGACGAAATAGGGCTATGGGCTTCATGTAAGTCAGATGTGTTAATTTCAGTATAGCTCTCCTCAAGGAGGGGCGTTGGAATATCATATGATGTTCTGTCTCCGTCAAATTCATGTATATTATGATTGTGCCATATGAGTTGTGAAAAGGCTTGATAGATCCCTATGTGTTGAGTCTCCGTGTAGTGATGATGTTATGTGAGAATGAGAGCTCTTGAGATTCAAAGTATATATATCGCACCTCAGTTGTGCTTAAGTTTTGTAGCATATGACTCTATCAGTCTCCCCGGGATGGTATTATGCACCTAGCGTGCTTATGACCGATATTCAGTATTTTACAAATGTGAGCAATTCAGCTCTGTGTATATCTCCTTATGCGAATTTTATGATGGGATCAGGTGGCACGCCGCCATAGGTATGTTGTTTGGATCGGGTTGCACGCCGCAACACTGTGAGATTGATTAAGGTCCCTATAATTATTTTTCTTGCGTTTACTTCCTATTTTCTGAGGAAAGTTCATATTCGCTGCGTGGGTTGAGTAGTCCCTTCCTGATTCATTTCCTTATGTATCATATTCGAATTGTGGCCTATTGGCGCATTGTGGCATCGTGTGAGACTGTTGGTTATGTCTTGGGTGATTGGTTATCTGAGCAGCTCATACTGGGTGACACGAGACTATTGGATCAGGGATCAGTGCGATGGGATTTTGTGAAGTATGGTACATAACAAATACTAGTATTTGGGTAGTAATGAGGTGATGATTTTAGTCCAAAAGGAGAGGATCCATGTTTGGTTAACTCTGCAAATGGTTAGAAATTTCTACACATCTCCTCCGTTGTGGTGGTATCGTTGGCATTATAGCATGATGTTATGTATATCAACAGATGCATTAGGAGGATCAGATTCAGGGAATTTTGGCTATTAAGGTTCAGGGAATGTCATTGTGGTTGGATAAGGAAATATGCGGTGTATGGTGCTAAATTCAGAAAAGGTATGCAGCCATGTCTTGATACCTCGTGTAGTAGTTGATACGGTGTTTTTATATTGGAAATAGGCCTCGCAAAGAAATTTCAGGTGTCAGAACTGGGTTCTGAGCTTATTATATGGATAAAAGGGAATATCTTCAGATTTGATCAAGCTAATGTGCTCAACTAGGTTGTGGTGGCACAGGCAGGTGCTCGAGGTGTTAAACAGTGATTTCAGATAACCCCGGAGTAGTTCTTGGCACGTTCGAGGACGAACGTCTGTTTAAGTGGGGGAGAATGTAACGACCCGACCGGTCGTTTTGAGCTCTAGTGCGTCGTTCAGCAGTTTGAGGTCATGATCAGCTTCATTTCAGGTATTATGACTCGTACGCATGGTCGGAATTGAAATTCGGGAAGTTCGGGTTGATTTGGAAAGAGAATTCTCATCTCAGAAACGTTAAGTTGAAAGTGTCGGCTAAGAGTGAAATTTGGAGAAAACAACTCGGAATCAGGATTTGAAGGTTCCAGCAGGTTCGTATGATGGTTTTGGACTTGGGCGTATGTCCGGATCGGGTTTTGGATAACCCGGGAGCGTTTCGGCGTGTATTGCGGAAGATAGCATTTTAGAAGAAATTTCCTAAGTTTGGGTTGGAAGGCATTTCAGTGTTATAGATGTCCGTTGGGGATTCCGAGTCTGGGAATAGCTCCGTATAGTGATTATGGAGTTGGGAGCACGATCGGAAGTGAATTCGGATGTCCGGAGGTCATTTTGAAGTCATTTGGCTAAAGATAGAAACTTAAAGGTTTTGAAGAATCCGACCAGAAGTGGAAACTTTTATATCGGGGTCGGAATGCGATTCCGGAAGTTTGAGCAGGTCTATAATGTCGAATATGATTTTCTTGCAAATTTGGTGTCATTCCGAGTAGTATAGGTTGGTTCGGCGCATTGTTAACGAATTCAAGAACTTAAAGTTCTTAAGTTTGATTCTAGGGGTTTTGAGGTGTGATTTTGAGTTTTAGCGTTGTTTTGGGCGTTCCGAAGGCTCGAGCAAGTCCGTGGGATGATTTGGGACTTGTTGGTACGTTTGGTTTGAAGTTCCGAGGGCTCGGGTGAGTACCGGGTAGGTCCCGGGATATCTTTAGGCGTAAAAAATAGTTGTTGCAGGTCAGAGAAGTCAAATCTCTGAACCCACCACCGTGGTCCGCGGTCCTTTTTGTGCTGACCACGGCGAGGACCTTCGTGGCCGCGGTCGTTTTTTTCGTGGTCTGCGGTGGAGGAGCTGGGCCACTGGTCCGACTTCGGAGGCCTATATCCTTTGATCTACAAGGAATTTTACAATGATTCAAAAACAGAAGTTGTAGCCATTTGTGGCTAGTTTGCAGAAAGGTAAACAAATTGTAATTTGGACATCTGTAGAGAATGTTATGGCTAAAATACTAAAGCATGTCACTGCAATCATTTTTTCTTGGTTTTCTTCATTTTTTCTTGATTTTTCCACCGAGGTCCGCGGTCGTTTTTGTACGGACCGCGGTGGGGGCCTGAGAGGGGTATAAATAAGTGGGATTTTAAGTTATTTTTCATATTTCAAAACCCCAAAAACATAAGAGACGATTTTCCAAACACTTTTTCTTCTCCAAAACATTTGTAAGTGATTTCTAACTCATTTTGTTCACTCCATAACTTCTTTTTACAAGATTTCATCCTAGATTTTAGGGTTTTCATGGTGGAATTGGGAATTTTGGGTAAAACCTAAGAATATTGAAATTTGGGGATTTATACCTAAAATTGCGGTCGGATTCCAAAACCATTGATATATCCGGGATTGGGAGCGAATGTGTCACGACCCAAATCCTACTTCGAGTCGCGATGGCGCCCAAACAGCGGGGTCAGGCAAGACGATATAACCTTCAATAAGTGATACCCTCCCCATTCGGCCAAACTAGTCAATAATTACCAGTTTAAAACAACTAACATGATACTAGCCTTGAGTGAAGGAGAAATCATAGTAAATACAAGGTCGAAATAAGACGTATACATAGTTATACAACCCAAAGCCCAAAATATTTACCGCGTGTGTGCCAGGAACTAGTGTCACGAGTGCCACGGGCAACTAATGAATATACAATGACCACAGTATATATACAGAGTCTCAGTCTGAACGAAATGGATGGAGGATATAACAAAATAACTCCAGGGTGCTGCTAGGAAGTCGCCGGGAAAGCAGTTCACCGTGAAGTATGACCACGCAATCAATATCTAGCACTGGCCTAATAATCAGACGTACTAGCCTCCGGACCTGTACAGTCAAGTACAGAAAAGAAAAGAAAGTGCAGCATGAGTACATATTAAATAAATATGCACCCAGTGAGTATCCTGTCTAAACTCGAAGAAGTAGTGACGAGAGGTCGACTAGATACTCACTAAGGTCCAGCAACATAATGTAGGACAAGATAAGGCTAAAGCAATAGGCATGGGAAACAGTAAGCAGCAAGTATATGAACACATAATGTAACACGAGTAAGAGCACCAAGTACCAATTCCTCTTATTCAACAATACCTTGCCAATACTGTCATATGTGAACCAGACTCAAGTGTACATATACCGACACGGACAAGTCAACCGGCCGGAGTCATAAGGTAGGTCATAAGGACTGAGGTCATAAGCTCCCCACGATCTCGAATAATATATGCGACTCGTGTGCTGACTCGATAGTAATAAGCTCCCCACGATCGCGCATCATGCCTGTGACTCATGTGCTGACTCGATAGTAATAAGCTCCCCACAATCGTGCATCATACGTGCGACTCGTGTGCTGACTCGATAGTAATAAGCTCCCCACGATCGCGAATCATACCTGCGACTCGTGTGATGACTCGATAGTAATAAGCTCCCCACGATCGCGAATCATACCTGCGACTCCTGTGCTGACTCGATAGTAATAAGCTCCCCACGATCGCGCATCATGCCTGGGACTCGTGTGCTGACTCGATAGTAATAATATTCACATATAGGTACCTATGGGTATCGACTGGACCGTGATCTCAACAGGATTTTGTCAATATCATATCACTGGTAGCCAATTAGGATTTACATCATCATATTTTTACCTCTCCCATGTCATTTCAACAATAAACACAATTTATGATACACACAATGGTTCAAATAAGGCACGAAATGGCATGCTCGTGGGTCCTACGGCTACCCGACATAGCAATATAGTCGCCACGTATGGACTCTCGTCACTTGGTACTTATGCGGCCCCCTCAACATGAACACATAGCAAACAAGGAACCTACGAGGCTATTTCCCTTTACAAGTTTGGAAAGGAGACTCACCTCGTGACGATATCACCACTCGGGTCAAGGACGCGCCCGAATCTCCGAAATCTACTCCCGAGGACTCGCAACTAGCCAAATATAGTATAATTGAATAAATGCTAAGCTCAAAGAAGGATAATTAATAAGAAATCCTACAATTAAGCATTCTTGAAGGTTTTTGAGATTTCGACCACGGGCCCACGTTTTCAGATTTTTAAAATTATCGAAGGAATGAATTACCCGAAGCCTAAGGATCGTAATTACATAATTTATTTAGGAATTCATGGCTAAAAAGGGATAATTCACTAATTATCAAAGCCCTAGAATTTTCTACCCAATTTTCCCATGATTTGATATTTTAATAGGTAACCTAGTTGGATTTCCATAATTAATCCATGAATTTGGAGAGGAAATTACACTAACCTTGAGGAACTTGACCTTGGACATCTTTTCCCTAGCTTTGAGAAGCTTTAATGGAGGTTGGGTATTGAAAATGAGGAAGAAAACCCGTAATTGGGCATTTAAATATTGCCCAGGAAATGCTTAACTGCGATCGCGACACTAGGCCTGCGATCGCGAAGGGCAACTGGACTGACCTCTGCGATCGCATCAGAGGTCCTGCGATCGCGAAGACCATCTGGTCTGACATCTACGATCGCGATAGAGGTCCTGCGATCGCGATGAACAATTTCACCCGGCCCAGCTGCGACTCAATGCGATCGCGTAAAAGGGCTGCGATCGTAAAGCTTTGGGGCTCAAACCTATGCGATCGCAAGGGGAAGGCTACGATCGCAGAGAACAATCAGCAGCCCAACAAAACCCTTCTCCGCGATGGCAACCCACCTTCTGTGATCGCAGAGAAGGAAACCAGATAGAGAAATTTTTGGTTTTTCCAACTTAGCTCCCGGTGGTCTAAAACACCCCCGAGCCCCTCAGGACCCCGTCCAAAAGCACCGGCAAGTCTGTATTCATGATACATACTCGCTCGAACTTCCGGAAAAAGAAAAGCAACAACGGAACTCAAAATTCAATCCCAAAACCAAATTATTCAAACTTAAGAACATAAGAATTCTAGAATTCGCTTCATTGCGCCGAACGGGTCTATACTACTCGGAATGACCCCAAATTTTGCAGAAAAGTCATAAATGACTATACAGAACTATTGTCGGTCTCGAAATTCCATTCGGACCTAGATAGCATAAATTCACGTCCCAACCCAAATTTCAAAGATAATGAAATCCTGATTTCTATTTCGGGCGCCGAAATGCTCCCGGGTCATCAGAAACCCGAGCCGAACATACGCCCAAGTCCGAAATCATCATACAAAGCTACTGGGGCTGTCAGAACTCGATTCCGAGGTTGTTTTCTCAAAATGTTGACCGAAGTCAAACTTGGCCAAATGGGTCAGCCTTAAGGAACCAAGTGTTCCTAAACCACCCAATTCATTCCCACATCCCGAACCACCCGCTCCCGCGAGTCATAAAGCACGAATAGCCGACCCTAATACGCAAAACGACCGGCTAGGTCGTTACAGAATGGGTAATCGGGTTTTGGTCCGAATTTCGGGTTTGGACCGAGCGGGCCCGGGTTCAATTTTTGACTTTTTTGGGAAAGACTTTAGAAAACTCACTTCTATGCATTAGAATTGATTCATTTAGCATTTATTGATATAATTAAGTCACTTGTGGCTAGTTTCGAGTCCTTAGGAGACGAGTTTGAAATTTCAGGCGCCTTCTTGACCCCGGAAGTAGGTTCGACACGAGGTGAGTCTCCTTTCTAACCTCGTAAGAGGGAATTGTCCCCATAGGTGATTAAATTACTATGTGCTAATGTTTGTGGGGTCTACGTACGTACAAAGTGACGAGAGTGCGTATGCGACAACTATTATTGTTATGTCCGGGTAGTTAGGCCCACATCATGCCTTGCGTTCTTTATAGAAATGAATTATATGCTTTATGAATTTATGTTATATGAAAGTTTGGTTTCCCTGATATCACAAAAATTGGTAATATGAAGGAATTGTTCATTGAAAGTAATTTAAGAAAATGTTATATGTGCATGTGACCGCTTCGCAATTTACATTCCGCGAGCGGAGTGTTTCCCCCACTCTCATGGGAGCGGGCCGTACGGCACAGCGGATTGAAAGATATATTCATGGTTCGGGCCGTTCGACCCTCGGCATTGCACAAATATTATTATTATGATGGCTCAGGCCGGTTGACCTTATCCTGTATGCGCATGCTAAATTGTTAAATGATTTCATGGATAATGACTTGACAAATATTTGGGGGAAAATGAAGTAGCAATTATTTATTTACTTCTAGTGTTTATTGGATTGCAGTTACTTTTAATGTTTACTGTTTTTATTACCCTCGTATGCCTTTTGTTGTTGTCATATATTGTTAACTTATATTGTTGGGCCTTAATAAGTGTCAAGTCGACCTCTCGTAACTACTTCTTCGAGATTAGACATGATACTCACTGGGTACATATTTATTTATGTACTCATGTTACGCTTGATGTGCATTTCTATTGCACCGATACTTTCATAGCAATGTGGCCGGCACCGGAGACTAATGCGAGCTGCATCATCCAGAGGCAACCCGCATCTGACAGAGTCTCCCTCGCATTGTATTTACTTTCATTTAAAATTTCCTTGTCCACTGTTATTTCGGACAAGCTTTGTAGAAATTGTAAAATTATTAAAAATGGCTCATGTACTTGTGACACCGGGTTCTGGGATGTATTTGGGTTGTATTTTTATTAAATTAGAAAAATAGATTGTTGATTTTACTTAATGGATTTTTATCTAGTTATTATGTATTAAAATGAAAGGTAACGATTTCGAAAATGTTAAAACAAGAATTTATTTCTACTAATTAATGATTAGCTTGCCTGATAGTGGTGTCTGGCGCCATTACGACCTTATGGATTATGGGTCGTGACATCAACACTATTCGCTATGAACCACCTCCATCCAACTAAAGTTGCAGCTCCCCATGCAAAAAGGATACTAGTACTGTCGAATAATACTAGTATGTAAAACTAAAACACTATCTCAATAGAATGAATGTAATATAAGGGAAGCTGTCAAGAAAGCAATATGAGCTGCAAATAACACTAAAACATGAAGTTAAGGATCACATATATTTTCAAATCAATTTTCGCATTATTAGGTTGGGTGATTCTTGGTATCAATGTTCCACAATCCACAATACAACTGTATTTTTACATAGAGTCCTATCTCGGTCCGATCGTCAAATCCATCTCATTTGAGGCATCAACCATATTCACAATTTCATATTTCTTTTCTCATCTTTTAAACACATTGGCACGAGTGGCCCCAAATATAAAGTTATTCTTGGCACTTGGTCATATTTCATTTTTCACACTTTCATTTCTTTTCATTCCAATGATCACCATAAATTCATTAGTTATGGAAGCTTTAAGCACAACAGTTTCTTCCCAAAGAATGTGGCATACCAACCAGTAATAGAAACACACATCAAGATCATAAACAATCAATACACAATTTATTCTTACAATTCTCTTTCCCAGAAAGGACAAAGTGCAATTTCAATACTTGAGTGTATAATGAACAGTTACGTTGAGGCTCATTTCATGATCTGTCTCACATCTTCTCATTTCATTGGCATCACTAGTAACAATTATCACTTAAGTTCCTAGCACGTTGGCTACACTCTA
This sequence comes from Nicotiana undulata, assembly GCA_005239495.1. NCBI lineage: Eukaryota > Viridiplantae > Streptophyta > Magnoliopsida > Solanales > Solanaceae > Nicotiana > Nicotiana undulata. The sequence continues at coordinate 150,480 of ML274471.1, read as the reverse complement.
TTTTCCCAATTCACTTATTTCATTTTCAAGCATCATAACTGATTATCAACATCATGATATTTTCAATCAAGGCTTTAGGCATACATATGAGCAATTAAGAGTCTCAAGCATATTAAGTTTTTCTTACACAATTTGGCATACTAGATTTCATTACGCAAACCACACTTTGAACATAGATCTTTCAACATAAGGCTCATTTCGAATAGGCAAGTTTATAGGAGATAGCCCAGAATATTTAAATTGGGAATCTTGAGCCAACCATACTTGAACTCACGGGAACATTATGGAATTCGATTCTAAGAGAGAAAGTTTAGCCAACATACCTCAAATTCGCCCCTTAATGGTACTACAATGATCCACTACACTAATAAAATTCAATATGCAATAACAAAATCCAATGGGCACAATATTAGTAACAAATTTCATAGTTTAGGCCATTTAGACACTTTATCAAACACCTAGTAGGCATAAACTTCTACATCTCTGAACCATAGAACTAGTTCATCCCACTACCACCAATTACCAACAATTTATCCCACCATCATTCTTAAACAATTTATAACTTCCAACATCACATGCATGACCATCCATCCACACCCAACAAACAAAATTCCATCAAATAATCATCTTTCAAGCTCTACAATAGCTATGTTTTTAAAATGAGAACTTATGACTTCCAATCACCATCCTTTAGGTTCCAATAACAAATTCTAACTTATATTCACATATTAAACACATGCATGTAAGTCTAAGGGTGTAGGATTACCTTTTGCAAGATATCTTGCAAAACACTCCTTGTGTTCATGAAGAAAGTTCTTGAAAATCTAAGGATTTCATAGCGGAATGAGTTATTTCTAGTGTGGTAATGATAGTATTTACATAAATATAATGAAGATTTCTTACCTTGAAGATGGGATGAGTTGGGTGTCTTGGGATAGTGGAGGAAAGCTCTAAAATTCGTCCAAGTGAAATGGGGGAAATGAGCCCACGAAATGACTTAAAAAGACCTAAAGTTGGGGCGCGCCCAGTCTCGCGAAGTGAGACTCACTTCGCTTCCCAGAATATACAAGGGAAGACAGGATCCGCTCCCGATCTGGCGAAGTGACCCTCACTTCGCTGTCTGCCAAAATAGTTGGTGATCTAACTTTGGTAATTTGATCATAACTTTTAGTAGGAATGTCCAAATGACAAACGGCTTGATGTGTGTGAAACTAGACTCAAAGGGATACACTCCAGAGGCAAATGTAAATGGAAATATATTTATATTATTAGAGTTATACCCATTCGAAGTCAAACATTGTGAAAATTTCGACACCTATTCCTCTTAACACTTCAAACTCGTGCCAAACAACTTCCTCCCACTTACAACCCTCCTTAATATGCCCGAAAACACTCTCCGTATGTATTTTCAAGTCAAAATAATATGGTTCTATCCCATAGGTCTCCTTTAATAATCGGATACATAATTCTCAAGTACCATTGGTGCATTCTAAAAATCTACATTAATAGGAGATTTTAACGGGTCCTTACTTTGACCCTCTACAGTGTAAACATTATTCTTGATCAGGTTGAACGACCTCGACATAATCATGTTGTAAAGACCCGTAAAATTTCTTGCTTAAAATAATGCCCGAATAAGTCCCCAAGTGGTTAACTCTGTGGAAATTTTTAAAACGGACCTTAATTTTGTAAATACCCGGATTTGAAAGAACCTAATTTTTTCAGAAATTGGGGGTTATGCGACGCACTATGCGATCGCATAACGTGTATGCGGACCACATAGTGGTCGCATACACGGGCAGATCACTGCCCAACTGAAGGGGTGTTATGCGACGCATAATGCGATCGAATAACGTGTATGCGGACCGCATAGTGATCGCATACCCGGGCAGAATGTTTTCAAAATTTGGCCCACCTGGGGGCCATTCTGCGGTCCAATATGCGGACCGTATGTCAGGAATGCAATCGCATTCCTGACCGCATATTCGACACGGTCTTTTAATTTTCTAAATTTTTACACCCGACCCCAGTTTCATTTAACCCCTGCCCCCTTTCATTTAACAAGTTTTCTGAACAAATAAAGAGAAGGAAAGGAGAGTTCTTGAGAGATGAAGTGATCCTTCCATCAAAGTGAATTTCAAGGTCTCTCAGGCCTGGCAATTCGAGTAATCCCCTTCTTCCCCATTCTTGCAGGTAAGGGTTCCCAACCCCTTTTCTTTCTTTTCAATAATTTTCTGATTTTTAAACAAAGGGAGGGTTGGCCTGGATTGATTCTTAGAAAGGGAGGCAAGAACCCAGATCATCTCCAGCTTGCAAAGAAAGAATGTGAAGAAGTTTTGGAATTTTATCTAATAGAGCCATCGGATTCACAATGGGCATGCAAAGCATTCTACGTCAACAAAAGGGCTGAGCAGACAAGAGGAAAACTCAGGTTAGTCATTAACTACCAGCCACTTAACCATTTCCTTCAAGATGATAAATTTCCTATCCCAAATAAACTCACTCTTTTCTCCAACCTAGCCAAGGCCAAATATTTTTCCAAGTTTGATTTCAAATCTGGATTTTGGAAATTGGGAATCCACCCTGAAGAAAGACCCAAAACTGGTTTTTGCATCCCCGATAATCACTTCCAATGGAAGGTCATGCCATTAGGATTGAAAACTGCCCCCTCCTTGTTCCAAAAAGCCATGATAAAAATATTCCAGCCCATCCTCCATACCTCTTTGGTTTAATTGATGACATCCTGCTATTCAGCTATACATTGGAGGAACATGTCAATTTACTTCGTCAGTTTGAGGCATTGATAACACAATATGGGTTCATGCTTTCAACAAAAAAGATGGTTCTTGACAAAAAGGAGATTGATTTTCCTGGAATGCATTTTATCCAAGGTGCATACAGTCGAGGGCCACATATATGTCAAGAACTACTCAAGTTTCCAGATACCAACCTCGTAACAAAGCAGATCCAACAGTTCTTGGGCATAGTAAATTATGTGATAGATTACATCCCAAATATCTCTACATATATATATCTCCACTCACAGACATGCTCAAGAAAAATGCTCTATCATGGGAAAGAAGCAAGATGAAGCAGTCAGGGAAATAAAGGAGATTTCTAAAAATGTCAAGTCCCTCTACATCCCTTCCGACGGTAAGAAGATACTGCAAACTGATGCTAGCAATGAATATTGGAGTGCCGTTCTATTTGTAGAAAATGATGGCTAGAGAAAAAATATGCGGATATGCCAGCAGAAAGTTCAAAGAGGCCGAGCAACATTACCACTCCACCTTCAAAAAAATCCTTGCAGTAAAAAATGGAATCAAGAAATTCAATTTTTTCTTGATTCACACAGAATTTCTGATAGAGATGGATATGAAGACCTTCCCAAAGATGATCCAGATAAATGCCAAAATTATCCCCAATCCTCAAATTCTCAGATGGGCTCAATGGTTTTCTCCATACAAGTTTCAAGTCAGGCACCTAAAAGTAAAGGATAATATTCTTGCAGATTTTCTGTCTCGACCGGAAGAATTTTCAAAAAGATTTTCCCCAGCAAATATGAAGTCAAAGCAAGAGCCAACCAATCACATTTTCATGTTCTCAAATGTATTAAGAACAAGTTCATTGAATCCAACAGATCATCCACCGGATTAGTTCAACCTCATGGATCAATTTGATCCGTTAATTCTTATGGAAAGAAGAACTTTTTGTGAGCTTCAAGTTTTCCGACAACATGGAGGATCAATTCTCAAGCTATAAGGAGTCAATCCAGAATATTCGTTCTGCCATACATTCATAGCTCAAGCCAAGGATTTTCCAGAAGAATTATTATGGTTTTTCTGGTACCTATGTCATCAGTACTACATCTTCATGGAATTCAAGTGAAATGTCTTCAAAGATTTTGACAACATTGAACCAGCTCTTAAAGTATTTCTATTATGGTTCAAGCCTAGAAGATATTGGGTAAAATATTTTAGCGATTCCTACAATGCAAAGGTATTCATGTTTCATAGGCCAGTGAAGATTATTTATGGAAAAGTCCAGGCACAAGCAGAAACATCATTCTGGTGGAAATTTCTCGTATCCATTTTATCCATGGAAGAAAAAAAAAGTGAACCACAAAGAATTATCTTCCAGCAAAACAGGTGCATCTCGAAAGAAATATGGCCAAAAGATTGGGCAAGTTGGAATTATACCAACACTCATCCTCACTGGGAAAAAGTCTGAGAATCAGCAAAAGAATATCAAACTCCGTATGAAATCATCCGGGAAAAAATCACTCAGGACATCTCCAGATTAAGGTTGAGGATCACATCCCACAATCCAAATATTCAGGAACATGCCGAAAAAGAACCATCAAGTTCTAGGCGTTACTACACAAGATCTCTAAAAAGATGCCTAGAAGACAAACCAAGAAGATCAATGGAGGACAATTATCCAAATCCCTGTTAATCCCACCATAATCCTCCATTACCTACCAAAAAACCCTTAAAATTCATCTACCCATGCCAAAACAAAATTACACATCCTTCCAAACCATCCGGGTCCCACTTTCACATGCTTTCACATGCCTCCACATGCTTCATCACATGCAACACACTATTTTCACATGACTTCACATGCTTCCACAACCTTTCACATACTAAACCATATTTATTTCACCTCAGTCACATGTTTTCAGGAGCTTTCTAGTTGTTTTACCTAAGGTCCTTCACATGTAAAAAGGGACGCAATTGTAGATAAGTTTGCCATATAAGATAGGATTATTTTAATGTAAGTTTGTCTTGTAATAACCTCTTATCCCTATATAAAGGAGGCCTGGTAGTAGTTGTAGGATCATCTTGCAATCATCTTGTAATCATCTTGTAAACTATCTTGTATCCTTTGTGATATATTACATATGAGTTATTTCTAAATTTCCCTCTTGTTCTTTCTTTCGAATGGATGGAAAGGCCGGTCCATGTATGAAAATAGAGTAAGAATATTATAAGAAAGTTAGCTTGTTGTAGTATGAAAGTTTTCTGAGTTATAACAGTTGGGTTGATTATAGTACAAAAGTTTTCTGAGTTGTGTAGCTTGGCAAGCCGTCCCTTATAAGTTGTTGAAGCCAAAACCTTTGGTAGGAAAACTTTTGAGACTATAAGCAAATTAACTGTTAGTGCAACTTGGCAATAGCCACCCCTTTTGTAGAAAAACTTTCGTATCTATGATATAGTTTTCTTTCTTGGAGTCTCTTGCTCTGTTTTTTATACTGTGACTGGTTTTGATGCCATGGGTTCCTATCTTATTTTTGGGATTGGTTCACCCGTCATGCCTTCTTGATCCTCCTCTACTTCAGATATTTCTGAGTCTCTTGGTTGGGTCACAAATATCGCGGGATCATCTTTTTCGGAAGAGTTTTTTGTGGAATCATTGCTTGATTGAGAGCTATCTTCCATTGTAAAATCGTTAGAGGAATTTAAAGATTCTGACCATGTAGTATCTCCTTCTGACATGTTTCTTGGCTGGGAAACATAGAAGTCCGGAATCTTCTGATCAGAAATCATCAGACTTTCAAGGTTGGACCCTTTTGAACTTTCTCCTTGGTCTCGCCTTTTCTTGGTTTGTTTTTTTTGTTGCAAGATCATCTTTCCTTTCCCAAACCATTTTTGCAATATTGAATTCAGTTTCTTCTTTTAAGGGTTGGGTGAATGAGATATGATTGTATAAGGTAGTAGGAAAAGTAGAAAAGGTGTTGTCCATTTTTTGTGGGGAATATGCTTGGGCTGACATGGGGTAGAAGGTAGGTTTTGAAGGGAAAATGGGGTTTTTTGTGACTCAAAGCGGTCATTTCTAAAAAGTTGGATTTGTTCCTTGAGTGAAATCGTCTCTTTTTGTTGTTGTTGGAAGAACTGGAAAAGTAAAGTTCCTGGCGGACAAATCTCATATTGTAAATTTGCCAATCTTAGCTCCAAGGCTTTGATTAGTCCTGCATGCTGAGATGATATCTTCTCCACCATTTTCTTAATGGTTTCCACTTTGCTCGTTAACTTGTTTTGTGCATGGGCAATATTTTTATGGAGTTGCTAATATTGTTGAGCACTTTATTTTGGCAGATGGAATTTTCTTATTGCCAGTTCATTGTTGCCTCGATGTCACTTGTTGGGGGTTTTCTCCAGAGGGTAATACTATGTTTTTCTTGGGGATTTTTGGAGCATGACTGATACCTTCTTTTTCAAAAGGTTGAAGTGGAGGAAAATCTTGGGTATGGCTGGAACTTGAAAGGCTCATCATGAATATTTGTGGGTGTGTGAACTTTTGGGTTGATGGAGATTTAGGTTCAGGTGGCTTTTTGGATTCTGGGACGATTTCACTATATTCCCAACTTGGAGTGAATTTTTCTGGTAATTTTTGCCATTCTTGGGGTTTATCACTAACCAGAAATTCATATTTACCTGGACGGCTTAATGAACCAATTGAAGGGTCTTTGTTTTCATATTTGGCTCGAAACTACTTTTTAGTAGTTTTCCCTTTTTTCTTGGATTTTGTTTTGGTCTTGTTGAGGCCAAATTTTTCCCAGTGACGCTGGTGGTGTTCATCATATTCTCCAATTTGATCTTCCAAACAATCTTGGCAATCGCAATCGAGATCCCATGGGCAGTGTCCCGTAAAGGGCCATTTGAACCACCAAACTCTTTTGCCTTCTTTGTCGAAATATTGACACCAGTCATGTTCTTCCATGATGCTTTGTATATTCCAGAAGAGTTCTCTATCAAGGTCAGGTCATGTATCTCGTGTATCATTAGGTTGGATCATTTGGCAAGAAAAGAGGGTTTTATTGGGTTTTTTTAGATGGGAATGGTCAAAGCTTATGGAAATAGTTTTGTGATTTCTTTTGGTAAAAGTTGGCTCACCAGATTGTAGAGGTTCTTCTGGTTCCCTTAACCTTTTATAATTTGTGATCCAGGAATCAAGAAGAATTTTGACAAGCTCATCTCTGGAAATTTGTCTGGGTATTTGGGTGCACATGGTATTTCCTTTGGTAGCATCAATATTCAAGAGTAAAGCATTTTCCCCTCCGGGAAGGCAAAGATCCATGGCATGATTTTGGTTAATAGGTAGAACTCCCCTAAAGGAGTTCTTGAAGATAAAAGTGAAGAACCTTGCATGCATGTCCATTAATTGTCACAATCTAGTAAAAGGAAGTGGGTTAGAGTTAAAATTCACAAAGTAGGGGTTGGTAATCTAAGGGGTCACCTAGCATTCGATAAAATCCCTAAGCGAGTGTGAATTGTGTTCATGATTCCCAATTCTAAGATGAATGTGTTACATTATGAATTAGATTGGCGTTTCTTGAAGGTCTGGTGATTTGTGATAGAAATTAAAAGGGGAATATTCGACATAAGATATGTATGGCTAACTTTAACCTTTGTAGAATCCTCTTGTTGGTGTCCGAGCATACAGTATGTGTACCTTGTTTGAGAAAATATGAATTGACTGTTTAATTGTGTTGATGCGTAATATTTCACTCTCTGAATTTCTTGTTGACTACCATGCTAGTTGAGATTGTGAAAAGTGGTTTGTTGTGTCTATCTTATTATGTGCAAAGCTCGTAAATGCTCGAGGGTATCGATAAGAAAGTATGTGTTAATGAATGAAATACTGTTAATGTACCCAAGCGTGGGAATGTATATAATGGCTCAAAATCATGCGTGGTAAGTAATGAAAAAGGGTATTGTGAAATGATGTAATTGAGTCGAACTATTATGGCAACACCGTGTACATGAATTACTACTTGGTGAGAATCATTGTGCCTTGAGCCCGTATGGTGAATTGTTGATATGAACTTGTGTTCCTTGTAATGAAGATCCTTGTAATTTAACTGTTGGTGATTGTTGTTATGAAACCTGATTATCTGATGGGATCGGGTTGCACGCCGCAACACATGGTAATAAGGGTGAGTGTGGTAATAAGGGTGGTCGAGGTAATAAGGATGGAATGTGATTATGTTGAAATGAGAATCTGTGAAACTCTTGAATATGGTGGTATTGAAAGAAGAATCTGTGAAACTCTTGATTTTGATTGTTTCTGTTTATGTGCAATACTTGTTGGATTCTATTAACTGCCTCCTATTTGTGTATTGCTTGATTGTACTTAGGGTAAAGTTTGTTCATACATACTAGTACTATTCCACAGTACTAACGTCCCTTTTGCCGGGGGCATTACATCTTTTATATGGATGTAGGTGGTTCCATAGCAGGTAGCTCAGCCCACCGTTAGTGGTGCCTCCTCTTCATATCTTCAGCAATTGTGGTGAACCCCTCTTCTCCTCGGGGCCGTGTGTCGGTTATACCACCCTCTTTTGCTTATGTTGTAAAGGTATAGTCGGGGCCTTATTGCCGGCAAGTTATGTAAAACCCCTAGTATTCGTAGAGGCTCTGTAGACATGATGTGGGTGTATATGTATATTTTTGGGTAGTAACTGTACGTACTCAGAAATCGTGGTTCATGTTGGAAAGTTATGTATGTATTATGTACGTTTGGATATCAATCGTTGAAATGCTAAAAGAGAAAAAATGGAATTGTGTTGTAAAATGTACTATGAATCTAAATCCGGCTAACTCGCATGAAATAATGTATGTTATGAACATGGGGTAATACTTTGGGTAGGAAAGGCAATCCAGGTCACTTGACTGGGTTCATCCAATTAGGCGCTAGTCTCGTCCATCGATTTTGGGGCGTGACAAACTTGGTAAGAGCCTAAGGTTTTTAAAGTGTATTTGGGTGTCTTGGAGCCGTGTCTAGTAGGGCCCTTCTTATCGGTGTGTTGTCGACCACATTTATAATTAGGGGGCTGCATGGACATTTAGGAAAATACCCTTTCATTGTTACTCAGCATCGTGCGATGAAGTAGAAATTGAGAATGTCTTTATCTAACTCATGCATTGTCCTAATTTTCAGTACATGGCACCTAAGAAGAGAGCTCGACTCGGCCTAGAGGCCAATGCCACCCCAAGTGTGGCCGTAAACTCCTTATCTGATGGTGCGGGTGAGAATGATTCCCCGACCTTGAATATGCCTGACTCCTCTACTCTAGGCCAGACTGTCCCTATTCCTGCTCCTGCGGAGGGTGTTGAAATCCCTCCCGCTGATGTTCCTGATCCTTCCTCAGTCCCAGCTTCCAGTCCTGGTGTTTCTGATGGGGACCTTAGAGGAGCTATTCAGATGTTGACTCAGTTAGTGTCCTCCCAGGCCCAAAGATCTCAGACTTCCCCTGCGTCCTCTAGCGAGCAAGGGGATTCTTCAGGTTCTAGGGTCAACTAGTTTCTACGGTTAGCCCCTCCAACGTTCACAGGCACCGACCCAGAGGCCGATCCTCAAGATTTCGTAGATGAAATGTGCAAACTCCGGGTTATGAAGGCAACTGAAACAGAGGGAGTTGAGTTAGCTTCCTATCGTCTAAAGGGAGTAGCATATTCGTGGTTTGAGATGTGGGAGACTTCCCGTGGAGAGGGGATCCCTCCGGCGAGGTGGGTCGAGTTTGTAGACGCTTTCATGGATCATTTCTTACCTACCGAGGTTATGGCAACCCGTGCTGAATACTTTGAGGTCCTTAAGCAGGGCCACATGAGTGTGTGGGAGTACCATATGGATTTTGTGCGCTTGTCCAAGTATGCTACCCACATGATGCCGACTATGGAGGCCAGAGTTCGTCGGTTTATTCAGGGCCTTGGTCCATTGGTGTTCAATGAGGCTGCTACAGTTGCTTTGCATTTAGATATGAACTATGGTAAGATTGTGGGTTTTTCCAAGGCGACGGAGGCCCGAAAATTGAAAATAAGAATGGAGAGAGAGAGTGGTAGTAGGGCTCAGTCAGCAGGCAACCCTGGGAGCTCAGTTGCAGGTGGGAGGTCAACCCCGGGGAGAGGGTCTTCAGGGCCATCACAGTCATATGCTCAGTCCTCAGCCAGTGCGCCGCCATCAGGCCACAGTTATCAACAAGGAGGTCGTTTTGGACCCGGTTAAGATAGGAGGAGGTTCCTTTAGTCGGGTTGTTCAGGTGGGAGGTTACAGCAGCAACGGAGGGTCCCATGCCCTAAGTGTGTGAGATTTCATACTGATCCTTGCTACTTAGATATTCCGGTATGCTATAGATGCGGGGTGAGGGGCCATGTTCAGTGAGATTGTCATGGGCCCAGTCAGGGCGCAATTAGGGGCACTGCTCAGCCGTCTAGTTCTTCAGCCGCTACATCTTCAGCACGCCCTCCAGCTCCAGCATGGCGCGGTGCATCTAGGGGTAGAGCACGGGGTCAAGGAGGACCCAGTCGGTTTTATGCTTTGAGTGGTCATCTGAGTGCGGAGGCTTCTCCAGATGTTGTCACAGGTATTCTGACTGTCCAATTTCTTCATGTTTATACTCTTATTGATCTAGGGTCCTCTTTTTCATATGTTACTCCATTTATTGCTTCATGTTTTGGGATGGAACCCGAAGAACTTCATGAGTCGTTCTCTGTGTCGACTCCGGTTGGTGATTCTATTATGGCCGCACGAGTCCATAGGAAGTGTGTCCTCTCGGTATGTGTTTGGGATACCACGGCTGATACTATCGAGCTAGAGATGCTAGATTTTTGTGTAATCATGGGGATGGATTGGCTCTATTCGTGCTTTGCTAAACTCGACTGCCGAACCAGAACTATGAGGCTCACGTTTCCTAATGAACCAGTTATTGAGTGGAAAGGGAACAAGGTTGTTCCAAGGGGAAGGTTTATTTCCTATATTAAAGCCTCCAAGATGATCAGATAAGGATGCATCTATCATTTGGTCCGGGTTGCGGACACCACTTCAGAGGTGCCTGCTCCCGAGTCCATGCCGGTTGTGAATGAGTTTCTTGAAGTGTTTTCGGATGATCTTCCTTGAATTTCGCCAGATAGAAATATTGATTTCGGGATTGATATTGCCAGATACGCAACCAATATCTATTCCACCTTACAGAATGGCGCTAGCATAATTGAGAGAGTTAAAGGAGCAATTGAAAGATCTATTAGAAAAGGGTTTCATTCGGCCAAGTGTGTCGCCTTGGGGCGCACCAGTTCTTTTTGTCAGAAAGAAATATGGATCGCTTCGAATGTGTATTGATTATCGGCAGCTCAACAAGGTCACCATCAAGAATAAATATCCACTGCCTCGGATAGATGATTTGTTCGATCAGTTACAAGGTGCTAAGTTCTTCTCAAATATTGATTTACGGTCAGGGTACCACCAGTTAAAGATCAGGGAGCAGGATATTCCTAAGACCGCCTTCAGGACTCGTTATGGGCACTTTGAATTTATGGTAATGTCTTTTGGGCTAACCAAATCCCCAGCAGCTTTTATGGATCTTATGAATCGGGTTTTCAAGTCGTTTCTTGACTCCTTTGTGATAGTCTTCATTGATGATATCCTTGTTTATTCGCGAAGTCAGGAAGATCATGCTAATCACCTTAGGGCAGTTCTGCAGACTCTTCATCAGCACCAATTGTATGCAAAGTTTTCAAAATGTGAGTTTTGGCTAGAATCAGTCACCTTTTTGGGCCATGTTGCTTCTAGGGGAGGGATTCAAGTTGATCCCCAAAAGATTGAAGCGGTAAAGGATTGGCCTAGACCAATGACCCCGATGGAGATTTGCAGTTTCTTGGGTCTAGCTGGGTATTATTGGATGTTTGTCGAGGGATTCTCTGCTCTCGCCTCCCCATTAACTAAGATGACGCAAAAAGCAGTTATGTTTCAGTGGTCTAATGCTTGTGAAAAGAGTTTTGAGGAATTGAAGTCGGAATTGACTTCGGCACCAGTGTTGACCTTGCCCGAAGGTTCAGAGGGATTCGTGGTTTATTGTGTTGCTTCGAGAGTTGGTTTAGGGTGTGTGTTGATGCAATGTGGTAAAGTTATAGTGTATGCTTCAAGACAACTCAAGAATCACGATAAGAATTATCCAACACATGATTTGGATCTCACAGCGGTTGTGTTTGCATTGAAAATTTGGCGGTATTATCTTTATGGGGTCCATGTGGACGTGTTCACAGACCACAAGAGTTTGCAGTACCTATTCCAAGCAGAAGGAGTTAAATTTAAGGCAGCGAAGGTGGTTAGAATTGCTCAAAGATTAAGATATGAATATTTTGTACCATCGAGGAAAGGCGAATGTGGTAGCCGGCGCTCTTAGTCGGAAATCCATGGGTAGCTTTGCACATTTGGAGGCCGGTCAGAGGCCTTTGTCTCAGGAGGTTTATCAATTGGCTAGTCTTGGGGTCTGTCTTTCGACCTCAGGTGAGGGGAAAGTCGTGGTGCATAATGGAGCGGAGTCCTCACTTGTAGCGGAAGTCAGGGAAAAGCAATTCAGAGACCCAACATTGATACAATTGAGGGAAGCAATTTTGAATCACAAGATTTCAGCTTTTTTACTCGGCAATGATGATGGTGTCTTGCGGTGTCAGGGGACACTATGTGTTCCAGAGGTGGATGATATCCGGGAGAGGGTAATGGTAGAGGCTCATAATTTCAGGTATTCTGTCCATCCAGGTTCTAAGAAAATGTATCACGATCTCAAGGAGATTTATTGGTGGGGTAGTATGAAAAGGGGTGTGGCGGACTTTGTGTCTAGATGTCCGAATTGTCAGCAGGTGAAGGCCGAGCATCAGAAGCCCGACGGGTTGACTCAGCTTATGGAAATACCGATGTGGAAATGGGAGATGATCAATATGGACTTCGTGGTAGGGTTACCTCGCACTCAGTGCAAGTTCGACTCAATTTGGGTGATAGTGGATCGACTCACGAAATCAGCTCACTTCTTGCCAATAAAGTCCACCGATACTGCAGAATAGTACGCTCAGTTGTATGTCAAGGAAATAGTAATACCGCATGGCACTCCAATTTCTATTATCTTGGATCGAGGGGCCAAGTTCGTAGCTAACGTTTGGAGGAGATTTCAGCAAGGTTTGGGTACTCAGGTAAATCTCAGCACATCTTTCGACCCACAGACAGACGATCAAGCGGAGCGGACTATTCAGATGCTTGAGGATATGTTACGGGCTTGTGTTTTGGACTTCAAGGGTAGTTGGGATGATCACTTTCCACTTATAGAATTTGGTTACAATAACAGCTTTCATACTAGTATTCAGATGGCCCTATTTGAGGCATTGTACGGAAGGAGATGTAGGTCTCCAATCGGATGGTTTGAGGTTGGTGAGGAGGAATTGTTAGGACCCGATCTTTTGCACCAAGCTATGGGAAAAGTTAGATTCATTCAGGAAAGGATAAAAACTGCTCAGAGTCATCAGAAACCCAACGCGGATGTTCGTCGTAGGGATTTAGAGTTTCAAGTAGATGATTGTGTATTCTTGAAGGTATCTCCCATGAAAGGGGTGGTGTGGTTTTGGAAAAAAGGGAAATTGATCCCTAGGTATGTCGGGCCATATCAGATCGCTCAAAGGATAGGGCAAGTTGTGTATAGGATGGAATTGCCCCCTGAAATGTCATTAGTGCACCCGGTATTCCATGTGTCTATGTTGAAGAAAGTGGTTGGAGATCCATCCGCCATCGTTCCAGTTGAGACTATTGAAGTTAATGAAGAATTATCGTATGAAGAGGTTCCGGTTGCTATCATTGATAGACAAGTTCGTAGGTTGAGGAACAAATAAATTGCCTTTGTTAAAGTGTTATGGCGAAGTCAGTAAGTCGAGGAAGCCACGTGGGAAGCGGAGAATGAAATGAAAGACAAATACCCCCATTTGTTTGAACAAGTCCAGTAGTGATCGTGAGAACTTCCATCTCTAAGTGAATACACCTTTGTATTTAATTTTGTGCAAGAACACTTCACTCTCCTACTTTCCTTATTATTGTAACATCTCAAGTTGTACCATATTTGTGTATGTTGTGATTATTTGGGAAATGTTTAGCTCCTTGAAGTAAGTTAAATTTATGTGCAATTCATGTGGTAGTTAGATGATATGCAAGTGGTGGTGTTAACTGAATTAGGTATAAGAAGGTTGAAGTAATGGAATTGTATATGATTTGATGGGATAACTGAATTATGTGCAAATTGTCGGAGTAAGTGAAATTATGTGAAACTCGTGTGATGGTTAAATGATTAATAGAAGTGTAGATTGGTAATGATTAATTGAAGTGTGTATGGCATGTGGAAGTAATTGAATATGTGCAAGCTGCTGAGGTAACAAGGTTATATACAAGTTGTTAGAATAACTGCCTTATGTAGCATCTAATTGGTCAAGAACATGTGTTTCGGGGGCTCTCTGACAGGTAGATAGGCCTAATTAGAGAGGAAACCCTGGCAACATTTTCAGAAAATATCGGAGTTAGTGACAATTTTGGGGTTGGCATATTGTGCTTTCAAAACCAAATGACTTTCCGATCGTCATTCGAGGACGAATGATATTAAGTGGTGGGGGGGGGGATGTAAAGACCCGTAAAATTTCATGTCTAAAATAATGCCCGAATAGGTCCCCGTGCTGTTATAACTGTAGAAACTCTTAAAACGGACCAATTTTGAGTAAAAAGTACCCCGAGCTTGAAAAATAAAATTTTCCATAATGGTGTTTTTATGCGACGCACTATGTGATCGCATAATGTGTATGCGGACCGCATAATGGTGGCATACCTAGACAGGCTACTTTCCAAATGGAGGATAACTATGAGGCCCAGAATGCGATCGCATTCTGGGAATGCAGACCGCATAACTGTCGCATTATCGCCCCATGGCTTTTGCGAGGGAGGTTATGCGATCGCATAAAAGGTATGCGGACCGCATAGTGGTCGTATACCTGGGCAGATTGTTTCCAGTTTTGGCCCATTTTGAGTGCCATTATGCGATAGGAATGCGGACCGCATAGCAGGAATGTGATCGCATTCCTGACCGCATTTTGTGTCGGGGCTCCTAATTTCTAATTTTAATACCCGACCCCCTATTCAAAAAAACACCCCTCCCCTTCATTTTTAACCATTTTCTGACTAAGAATAAAGAGAGAAAAAAAGAGTTCTTGAAGCTGGAGGGGCTAGCTTAAGACACCGGTTAAGCCTGGAACCTAAGGAATCCCCTTGACCGCTAGAGAATGTGGGGGAAACATTTAATCTCTGGGTCTGAGAGGCCACCAATTGTGTCAACATCAGAATAGCTCCCCTAAGGTCCCCATCTGAAATACCAGGACCAGAAGATGGGGCTGGAGGAGGATCAGGAATATCAGCGGGAGGGATTATAGCACCCTCCGCTGGAGCAGAAATTGGAATGGTCTGTCCTGGAGTGGAGAAGTCAGGCTGATTCATGGTCTGGGAATTATTCTCAGCCGCACCATCAGATTGGGAATTTATGGCCACTCCTGGGGTGGCATTAGCCTCTAGGCCGAGTCGAGCATTCTTCCTTGGTGCGATTTATTGAAAGTTGAAACAATGCATGAGTTAGAGAGGAACAAACTCACCTTTCACTCCATCACACGATACAAAATAACAATGAAGGGTAGTATTCCTTAATGTCCAAGCAGCCCCCGAATTATAGATGTGGTCGGCAACACACCGATAAGAAGGGCTCTACTAGACACGGCTCCGAGACTTCCTATGAAACTTTTAAAACTTTAGGATCTGATACCAAGTTTGTCACGCCCCACAACTGAGGGACGACCGGTGCCTAACCGAGTGACCCGGTCAAGCAAGCCTGATTAACCTTTCCTACCCGACTTGTTTCTCCCCGTGTTTATAGCATACATTATTTACATAAGTTAGCAAGAGATAATTCAAAAGCATATATTCATAATCATTAAGTCCATTTTCCTCCTTCGCCATTTCCAATATTAGATCTTTCAAAACATACATACTAATTACAATATTCGCGATACGGAGTCACGGTTACGAGGAAATCCAAAAACTACCCAAAAGATGTTCACAACCCACATAAGTGTCTACGGAACCTTTAAGAGTACAGAGAAATAAACATAGACATGTCGGCGACAAGGCCACGACTATACCTCAAAAAGGGACACATGTACAAATGAGATCGACATGTAACTACACACGGCCCCGGGAGGAAATGGGGCTCACCTGAACTGCTGAAGAGAGGAGCAAAAAGAACCACTATAGTTTAAATAAGCAACAACAAGCAACAACCTGATCCCACCGTACAATCACATTGCACCCTTTTTCCTTCTCTACATACCATCGTTATTCCTCCTATTGCGGCGCACAACCCGATCCTACCAGACATAGTTTAAATAAGCAACAACTCAATCATAAAAATTTCTATCACCAAGAGTATAAGCTCATAGCAACCGGAGAACCATATGAAATCAAGGGGCAGAATAACCTTTACAAAAACAGTGAGACAAGTAAGGTACGCCATAATCATTTAACTTAATTAAAACAATTCACATTTCTTTCCCATCATTTACTACATAGCCTTTGGCACTTGGATACATTTAACAATTGTGTTCGTTACCTTTTTCATTCATTTAGTAGCACTATATTTCATATGGGTAAGTTCCAACATATGATGAATTTTGCACATGATAGGATAAGCATAAAGAATCATATTTCACAATTTCGAGTAACATGGTGACATGGTAACCAACTAAGACAATCAGAGAATAGAATCTTACACCTCAACACATTAGAACAATCAATTCAAATATGATCAAGCAAGGAACTCATACCAAATTCTCGGACACTAGCATGACGATTCTACAAAGACTAAAGTTAGCCATACATACCTCGATTTGGACTTTTTCCTTAGATTTCTACCACAATTCACCGGACCTTCTTGAACCTTCAATCTAGTTAACAATGTGGCATATTTGAACTTAGAATTATGAATAACGATCATGTATTGAACTCACTTGAGCATTCTATCAAACACTAGGTGTTCCTCTAGATTAAATGGCCTCTTTTTAGTGAAAGATTACTCTAACCCATTTCCCTTCACTAGATTATGACTAGTTGGTTACATGCATGCAAGATTCCTACCCCCATCTTCATGAACTAACCTATACATGTTTCATTTTAACAAAAATCTTGAAATTAGGGTTGATGGGGTAGAAGCTTACCTCTTGTAGTGAAGAAAATGGTGCCCTACTCGATCAATTCCAGGCCTGAGTAGAGATGGTGGATCAAATTAATGAAGTTGGGACTCTCTCTCACTAGAACCCACTCTCTCCTCTCTTTATTTTATCAGAAAATAGTTAAATTATGAGGGATGGGTGTTATATTAAGCTGGGGGTCAGGTTTTAAAAATTAGGAAATAGGAGCCCCGATGCAGGTTTGCGGTCTGGAATGCGATCGCATTCCAGTTATGCGGTCCGCAAACCTGCCGCATTATTGGCATTCAGCTGGGCCAAAAAGAAAAAGGAACTGCCCATGTATGCGAAAAATATGCGGTCCGCATACCTGTTATGTGATCGAATAGTGTGCCGCATATCTCCCTCCTCAAAAACACAGGTGCAATTACGCGACAACTATTCGGCCCGCATACATGATATGCGATCGCATTTTGGGTCGCATAGCTGTCCTCAAAATGGACAGCAATTTGTCCAACTATGCGAACACTATGCAGTCCGCATACTTGCTATGCGATCGCATAGTGGACCACAGATTCACACAAAAACTTGAAAAATTATATCCTATAAGTCCTGGGGTTCTTTTTACTCCAGAATGGTCTGATTTAAGAAATTCTATAGTTATATCATCATGGGGATCTATCTGGGCATCGTTTTTAGTCAAGAATTCTACGGGTCTTTACACCACGTAGACCATATAGGCATGTTTTCTATCATTTTATGCTAGCATTAGAATGTACCCGTTTCCGCAATTTCATTGATTTCCCCAATCATTCATTTTTAAAAGTTATTACATATCATATTGAACAAAGCTTAGGACCAACTACATATACAGAATAACCCAATAAAATATTCGGGTTCCAATATGCTCAGAACTCCACACGGACAGCAGGCCAAAACATCAAATGCGTACATTGCATTTCAGACCTCCAGTACCAAAGCAGGCCCAACATACCCGACGCAAATAAATAACTTACTTATTCAAAGGAATGCCCAATTCAGCCTTACTGGTGAAAAAATACTCATGGAATTGATTAACAAATGTTATACTTAATTCCTCAGGCTAACAACAATTCTTGCAAAAACACATTGACAAGAATACATGAAATACGTATAAGTTCACTAGGCGGATTCATGCGTGCATTTTTAGAAACAAAGCTAAAGTAACACAATTGAACATCATCGAATAGTGATTATCCCAAAAACAAGAGTTTCAAAAGTAAATTGATTCAGAATTAGCCTAAAGAACCTTAGACACAAGATTTAAGCATGAAACTATAATATAGTCATAGACAATAAGAAATAGAGCATATCATTCACATGAAAAGATTCAATATGAAGGCTTAATGAAGGCAACATAACAAAAATGGTTCGAGCAATTACTTAGTCGAGAATGAGAATATTTTAGTATGTTACGTATAAATTACAATACAAGAAGTCTTATAGTGAATAAAAAAAGGTCACCTTCACATCCGACAAGCATCAAACCTTAGGCTACTTGGTCACATACATGGGAAAAGTGTTGGTTATGGTATCCACTCTAAAGGTCTCAATTGATACTGAGTAACACAAGATTGAGCAAATCAGGAACACAGTAAAATTACAAATAGCGTGGGGAAACGATCATAGCTAACTAGAGAGTTCTATAAAGATAACAAGTAGGGCATGAATGTCTCCACATTAATTAGAAGACATTCTGGGCATGAGTTAGTTATCATGATAGTACAGAAAAAGGCAAGAAGCCAAACTCATAATAAGCAACAGGAATAAGTAGCATAATTGTCACGACCCAAAACCTATGGGTTGTGATGGCCCCGGTCACCACTGTCAGGCAAACCAACCCCTTAATCAGTTGAAATATCTTCCTGTTTAACAATTTCGAAATAGTTGCCTTTATTGCATTTCATAATCAAGTAAATATTTTTTTGTAAATTAAACACGACAAGAAATCTATTTAATTCAATAAAACAAGATTCAACACGTCCCCAGAACCCGGTGACATAAGTACATGAGCAATTTCTAAGAATTTATACAATTATACAACTCTTGTTCGAGAAATAAATGGGACAAAGGCAATAGAGATACAATGTAAAGATATAAAAAGAAGGAGATTCTGTCAACTGCGGAACGCCTCCGGGTGAATGCAGCCTGAGTAAGTCTCCAAATCAATCGCTGAACTATGAAGATACCTGTGCAACAAAATGCACAGAAAGTGTAGCATGAGTACATATACATATATGTACCTAGTGAGTATCCCGCCTAACCTCAAAGAAGTAGTGACGAGAGGTCGACTTGACACTCACTAAGGTCCAACAGTATGATACAACAATGACAAAACAATTAAAAGCAGAAGACATGTAAGACAGTAAGCAACGATTATGTATAAAGCATAGAAATCCAAGTAAATACTAGAACAATAACAATGGCCACTTTCTTTCCCCCAAATATCCAATACAAGCCAATATCCATAAAACAATGCAAAATAATCATGCACACACAGGAATAAGACAACCGGTCGGAGTCATGAGGAAGAATAGCTATGCACTGCCGGGGATCGACCGGCCCGTACCAAGAGTGCATGCTTAACAATAATCCTGCCTACGCACAGTCGGGGATTGACCGGCCCGTACCAAGAGTGCGTCTATCAACGTAATCAGGTCATGAAGAAGAATAGCTATGCACTGCCGGGGATCGACCGGCCCGTACCAAGAGTGCATAATTGACAATAATCCTGCCTACGCACTGCCGGGGATCGACCGGCCCGTACCAAGAGTGCGCCTATCAATATAATCATATCATATCACAGGGTAACTTCGTCCATGCACTGCAGAAGATCAATCGGCCCGTAACAAAAATGCATTCTTAATTAAATCCTGGTGCACTGCCGGGGATCGACCGGCCCGTACCAAGAGTGCATAATTGACAATAATCCTGCCTACGCACTGCCGGGGATCGACCGGCCCGTACCAAGAGTGCACTATAAATCCGTTGTGGCGTACGACCCGCTCCCATAAGAGTGAAGGATCCACGACGTCCCAAGGATGCCGGCTTCCAAGCTTCTATGACGACTCCAATGGATGCACGACGTCCCAAAACTATCAAATAATGACAATTCATTGAAAATATACTCTAATATTTGCTAAAAATTCAGATTATATAATTTCCCAACTCCGCTCAAGGAATTGACCAAAATGCCCTCGGGCCCACGTGCCTGGATTCCGAAATTTCTCGAAGATAAATTCTACCCATAATTTTACTAACTCAAATATACAATTTGTTACAATTTTCATGCTCAAATTCATGGCTAAAATCAAATTTTATCAATTCTAGGTTTCCTTGCAATTTCCCCACATTTTCCCCAATTTCTCATATCCAATGTATGTAATAAATCTTGTATTTAACTTGGAAATAAGTAGAAACAACTTACCTTTGATGCTTGATGAAATCCCCCTTGAAATGCTCTCCAAAATCATCCAAGCCAAATGAAGAAATGAAAGAAATGGCCAAAATTCGAGTTTAAAGAATCTGCCCCTTCTTCATCGAGTTATACCTTGCACTTGTTCTGCACATGTTGTACATCCTATTAAAATTTCCTTGTTGAACACCTTCTATTACGACACCCATAACGTCTTGTAGAAATATCCAAAAAACAAACGGTTTGAACATATAGACACTAGACTCGAAGATCTTTCATTTGATAGGTTGTACACCATATAACTCTTTATATACCCCGAGATATGAGCTTCTAAAGTCGGCTCCCTACATCAGAAAAATCTGGCGAAACTTCTCCACCAGCCATATTCAATAGGTCATAACGTTTTGCACCAAACCCCAAATGACAAATAGTTTAATGTTCTGAAAGCTAGACTTCAATATACAACTTTCATATTTTGTAAATTTTCAGATTCCTTATAGATGATTATATATACGCTTCCAAAGTTAGCTCTTCGACATACAATTTGTTGTCAAAAAATAAATGCAGAAATTTTCTGCAAATTTTCCTTCTTTCTTTTGTCCGAAATTAATTTCGTTAACCTTCCGAAATCCACCCGAGGCCCTCGGGACCTTAACCAATTATACCAACATGTCCCAAAACATGATACGAACTTGCTCGAGGCCTCAAATCACATCAAACAACGCCGAAATCTCGAATCGCACTAAAATTCAAACTTTATGAACTTTGATATTTCAAACTTCTACATCCGATGCCGAAACCTATCAAATCATGTCCGATCGACCCCAAATTTTGCACACAAGTCATATTCGGCATTACAGACCTTCTTCAACTTTCGGAATTGGAATCCAACCCCGATATCAAAANATCCGAATTCACTTCCGATCGCGCTCCCAACTCCAGAATCACCATAAGGAGCTATTCCCAGACTCGAAATCCCAAATGGACATCAATATCTTTGAAATGCGCTTCAAGCCAAACTTAGGAAATTTCTTCAAAAATGCTGACTTCCACAATATACATCGAAACGCTCTCGGGTTATCCAAATCCCGATCTGTACATACACCCAAGTCCAAAATTACCATACAAACCTGCT
Source organism: Nicotiana undulata (assembly GCA_005239495.1). Taxonomy (NCBI): domain Eukaryota; kingdom Viridiplantae; phylum Streptophyta; class Magnoliopsida; order Solanales; family Solanaceae; genus Nicotiana; species Nicotiana undulata. Next base: position 128,861 of record ML274471.1, on the reverse strand, counting down.
GGAACCTTCGGATCCTGATTCCGAGGTCGTTTACTCAAAATTCCAATCTTACTCAATTTCTTCAACTTAAGGCTTCTGAAATGAGAATTTTCCTTTCAATTTAACTTCGAACCTCCTGAATTTCAACTCTGACCATACACACAAGTCACAATACCCGAAATGAAGTTGTTCATGACTCCCAACTGTCGAACGACGCGCTGGATCTCAAAACGACCGGTCTGGTCGTTACATTCTCCCCCACTTAAACAGATGTTCGTCCTCGAACGTGCCATGAACTGCCCCAGAATTATCTGAAATCACTGTTTAACACCTCGTGCACCTGCCCGTGCTACCACAACCCAGTTGAGCACATTAGCTTGATAAAATCTGAAGATATTCCCTTTTATCCATATAATAAACTCAGACCCCAGTTCCAACACTTGAAATTCTCTGCCATGCCTGTTTCTAATATGTGAACACCACATCAACTACCACACGAGGCACCAGAACACAACTGCGTATCTTTGCTGAATCAGCACCATACACCGCATAATCCATCATCTGACCACAATGACGCTCCCTGAACCTTAATAGCTAGAATTCTACGAATTTGATGCTCTCAAAGCACCTTATAAGATACACACATACATCGTGCTATAATGCTAACGATACCACCACAACAGAGGAAATGCGTAGAAATTCCTAACCAACTGCAGAGTTAACTAAACATTGAAATCCTTCCTCCTGACTAAGATCATCATCTCATTACAACCAATGATGGTGATTGCCCTGTAATATACTTGCATAGTCTTATCACACTGATCCCAGATTTATAAATTTTGCCTCACCCAGTATGAACTTCTCAAACAACCAATCACCCCAAACATGTCCATTAGCCTCACACGATGCCACAATGCGCCAATAGGCCACAATTCTAACACGACACATAAGGAAATCACTCCGAAAGGGACTACTCAACTCATGCAACTATTATGAACTTTCCTTAGAAAATTACGAAGAAATAATTATAGGAGCTTTGCTCAACATCACACTGTTGCGGCGTGCAACCCGATCCAAATAACATACCCATGACGGCGTGCCACCCGATCCCATCATAAGATTTACATAAGGAAATATACACGAAGCTAAATTGCTAACTATTACAAATCACTGAATATCGGTCACAAGCACGCTAAGTGCATAATACCATTCTGGGAGACTGATAGAGCCATATGCTACAAAACTCCAGCACGACTGAGGTGCGATATATAATCTAAATCTCAGGAGCCATCCTGCTCACATAACCTCGTCACTACGCGGAACCTCAGCACATAATAAATTATCAAGTCGTTTCAAAACTCATACGGGACAACACTTGATATCCCAATACCCCTCCTTGAGGAGTGCCATACTGAAATGAACACCTCTGACTCGCATGAAGCCCAAAATCTTGTTTAAATCCATTCACTCACTTCAAGCTGATTCTGCTCGCATTGAACTAGGTTGATAGCCTTACCTGGGTCCAAACAACCCGTTTCATCTTTCTTATATACACGAGGACAACCATCATAGCCGAGTTAAACACCCCACAATCCACAACCAACTGAGCCGAACTCCTTCCAAGCATAAATTCTCAATTAAGCAATATTACACTCCTTTATACTTGCTCTAATTCTTCAACCAATCAGGTGACTACATGCCACACTTATGCAATCTTCCCGCGATCATGCTCCAACGGCCTTCCACACAAGGTAACAAGTATGCACGTCCATACCACCGACCACCCTAAGGCTGTAAAACAATTCAAGGACCCGTAACCAGGATATAAGCCTCTTTCACCAAACACCGAACTCAGATGACACTGAAGAATATTCACATCCATTGCTCTTGCTCTTCCGAGCTCATGACATCCTTGTTAACACCGAGGCGCAACCTCGATTCCTACTTCCGGTTACATACCTCTTATTTTCCACAACATGACCATATAGAATAGCATAGGAAATTCTATCATAACTCCTGAATCACTAACAGGGTGAACACTTCATCACATAGAAACTTTAACTTACCTCAATTAATGAGAACCATAACAACACGCGAGTGAATTCTCACAATCGCAATACATACCAATCCTCAAGTGGTGGTATAAACCACCTTAAACTTTCTGGGATCCGCCTATACCTGACAGGCCATAGCACCTGAATGCTTCCAAATAAAATCTATTACGACGACCGACATGCCCCACATACTTCTACGCAATCCATACACATACCCAATCATAGCGAAGGAATTGATCATTGCCATACATGTTCCATTTCAACCATGTCTAACCAATCTTTTTTTTTTTCTTCTCAGAGATTATACTGCAGAAGCTCGATTCTTACTTACACTGATGCCTTAAACCCTTAAACACCACGTTCCTCTAACTTTCGAATTCAGTAGGACCACTACTGAGAGTCACCCACTTTTACTGGCCCCGAATACAATCAACTCCAAGGCTCTCCTAGCACATGAACACCCTTTCAATGAAGCACGTGACTGAGTCGCTACCCTTACAACTTGCCAATGCCTTAAGCACGAATTCTTAATCTTCCAAAGCCTAACCCTGGTCCAATAGGACAAACTTCGCACACATTTATCGAATGCCAATCGCAATTACCGCTTTACTCCTTTCCCTTAGCTGTAACAACTTGCCAATATGCCGACAATCCGTAACTCCATGAGGACACAACCCCACAACCCAACTGCAGGTGGTGGGACTCCCGCACTTTGGTTAACCTTATTCCTTTAAGCACTTCCCGACTTCCTTTCCTTAGGCCTGGTTTTTTATAATTGGCACCACCGCCTAGCACTCCTCACATATTTTCTTTCATCTTATGATGCCCACTTGCTGCCTCAATTAAATATCATTCCCCATAGCTCTTAAACCGGCAGATCACCACGACTTCAAACTCTTCAATGATCATCTTTGTCGGGTCGCCTTCATTAGAAATGCTCATTACATGCTGAACCACAACACACCACGACCTCGGACAGCCGCTTCTTCGATACTTCTTCACAGCACTCTGACCCAATGCAACAGAAGAACTATAACACCAGCGAACTTAACACATTCTATTCGATCAAAAACACCGATACCACATCACGGATGAAAACTCCACCTCGCTTGATAGCACCAAGTCTCATTACTTTATCAACCCCCACCTAACCATTCATAGCCCCAATGTCTTTCCTTTGCCGGAACTGAAACACTGAAATCTCAAAACCACGCCCTGAGAAGACCTCCCTTCAAGTCATTCATTGCCCCTACATGTGGGCAAGCATCCTACAATCCTATCAACACTGCACGATATCCAATTGTAAGCATCATAACAACCTGATCATGGCCTCAAAGTCCTCAGAAACACAATTACTGAGCTGAAACAACATATTATTCTTTTGCAGGGCAACAACAACAGCCCCAACCAACTGCACATGGAAAACATCTCGCACCATATCTGTAGTACCATTTCAATTCCTCAACTCCTCGAATCATAGCAAGAGCTTCGCGACATATAAGATTGAGTAGGAAGAAACATAGGCATAAGCCTTAATGGAATCAAATCGCACGATGAGGAATCAAGAAGGGAAGTACTCTTACAGCCCTGTAGCCTCTCGAAGATAAGTACAGACGTCTCAGTACCGATCCGCAAGATTCTACTAGACTTGCTCATGACTCGTGAAACCTAAGGGAACCTAGTGCTCTGATACCACGTTGTCACGACCCAAAATCTATGGGTTGTGATGGCGCCGGACACCACTGTCAAGCAAGCCAACCCCTTAATCAGTTGAAATACCTTCATGTTTAACAATTTCGAAATCGTTGCCTTTATTGCATTTCATAATCAAATAAATAATTTTTGTAAATTAAACACGACAAAAAATCTATTTAATTCAATAAAACAAGACTCAACACATCCCCAGAACCCGGTGACACAAGTACATGAGCAGTTTCTAAAAATTTATACAATTATAAAACTCTTGTCCGAGAAATAAATGGGACAAAGGAAATAGAGATACAATGTAAAGATATAGAAAGAATGAGACTTTGTCAACTGTGGAACGCCTCCGGATGAATGTAGCCCGAGTAAATCTCCAAATCAATCGCTGAACTATGAAGATACATGTGCAACAAAATGCACAGAAAGTGTAACATGAGTACATATACATATATGTACCCAGTAAGTATCTCGCCTAACCTCGAAGAAGTAGTGATGAGAGGTCGACTTGACACTCACTAAGGTCCAACAGTATGATACAGCAATGACAAAACAATTAAAAGCAAAAGACATGTAAGACAGTAAGCAACGATTATGTATAAAGCACAGAAATCCAAGTAAATACTGGAACAATAACAATGGCCACTTTCTTTCCCCCAAACATCCAATACAAGTCAATATCCATAAAAATGCCAAATAATCATGCGCACACAGGAATAAGACAACCGATCGGAGTCATGAGAAAGAATAGCTATGCATTGTCGGGGATCGACCGGCCCGTACCAAGAGTGCATGCTTAACAATAATCCTGCCTACGCACTGCCAGGGATCGATCGGCCCGTACGGAGAGTGAGTCTATCAATGTAATCAGGTCGTGAGGAAGTATAGTTATGCATTGCCGGGGATCGACCGGCCCGTACCAAGAGTGCATACTTAACAATAATCCTGCCTACGCACTGCCGGGGATCGATCGGCCCGTACCAAGAGTGCGTCTATCTATGTAATCATATAATATCGTAGGGTAACTTCGTCCATGCACTGTTGGGGATCGACCGACCCGTACCAAAAGTGCATTCTTAATTAAATCCCGGTGCACTGCCGGGGATTGACCGGCCCGTACCAAGAGTGCATTATAAATCCGCCGTGGCGTACGGCCCGCTCCCATAAGAGTGAAGGAAATTACATATCGCTCGATGAATGTAAATTACGAAGCGACAACATGCGCACACTGAATGTAAAGTTCATTTCACCACAATCCTTTCCAATTTTTTAAGTAAATAAAATCTCAGGGAAACAATAATATCTTACATGAGTACAAAACTTATAAGTCATTTCTTTTCCTTTCATAATACTTTCCATAAACAATTTCTTTCATATTACTTTCCGTAAGTCAATTCTTTTCATAATAGTTTTCCGTGAAAACAATTTCGTTCCATACTATTTTAAAATCCATAAATCTCATAGAAACAAAACCGCATAACAGGATATTATAACATACATATAATTCATTACAAGAAGTATACATGGCATGATGTGGGGCCTAACTACCCGGACATAATAATAGTAGCCCCAATATACGGACTCTCGTCACTTGGTACGTACGTAGCCCAGCAAACAATTACATATAGCATGTAGAACACCTAAGAGGACAATTCCCTCTTATAAGGTTAGAAAGGAGACTCACCTCGCTCCGAAGATCCATACCCGGCTTCCAAGCCTCTATGACGACTCCAATGGATGCACGGCGCCCCAAAACTACCAAATAACGGCAATTCAATGAAAATATACTCTAATATTTGCTAAAAATTCAGATTATATAATTTCCCAACCCCGCTCAAGGAATTGACCAAAATGCCCTCAGGCCCACGTGCCCGGATTCCGAAATTTCTCAAAGGTAAATTCTACCCATAACTTTACTAACTCAAATATACAATTTGTTACAATTTTCATGCTCAAATTCATGGCTAAAATCAATTTATCAATTCTAGGTTTCCTTGCAATTTCCACACATTTTTTCCAATTTCTCATATCCAATCTATGTAATAAATCTTATATTTAACTTGGAAATAAGTAGAAACAACTTACCTTTGATGCTTGATGAAATCCCCCTTGAAATGCTCTCCAAAATCAAACAAGCCAAATGAAAGAAATGGCCAAAATTCGAGTTTAAAGAATCTGCCCCTGCATCATCGAGTTGTACCTTGCACTTGTGCTGCACAGGTTGTACATCCTATTAAAATTCCCTTGTTGAACACCTTCTGTTAAGACACACATAACTTCTTGTAGAAATATCGAAATAACAAACAGTTTGAAGAGTTAGAAACTAGACTTGAAGATCTTTAATTTGATAGGCTGTACACCATATAACTCTTTATATATCCCGATATATGAGCTTCTAAAGTCGGCTCCCTGCATCAGAAAATTCTGGCGAAACTGCTCCACCAGCCATATTCAATCAGTCATAACGTTTGTCAACAAACCCCAATGACAAATGGTTTAATGTTCTGAAAACTAGACCTCAAGATCTACAACTTTCGTGTTTTGCAAATTTTCATATTCCATATAGATTATTATATATACGCTTACAAAGTTAGCTCTTCGACGCAGAATTTGCTGTCCAAAAATAAATGCAGAAATTTTCTGCAAATTTTCCTTCTTTCTTTTGTCCGAAATTCATTCCATTAACCTTCTGAAATCCACCCGAGGCCCTCGGGACCTTAACCAATTATACCAACATGTCCCAAAACATGATACGAACTTGCTCAAGGCCTCAAATCACATCAAACAAAGCCGAAATCTCGAATCGCACTAAAATTCAAACTGTATGAACTTTGAAATTTCAAACTTCTACATCCGATGCCGAAACCTATCAAATCACGTCCGATTGACCCCAAATTTTGCACATAAGTCATATTCGGCATTACGGACCTTCTCCAACTTTCGGAATTGGAATCCGACCCTGATATCAAAAAGTCAAACTCTAGGTCAAACTTCTCAAAAACCTTCAAATTTCTATCTTTAGCCAAATGACTTCAAAATGACCTCCGGACATCCGAATTCACTTCTGATCACGCTCCCAACTCCAGAATCACCATACGGAGCTATTCCAAGACTCGGAATCCCAAACGGATATCAATATCATTTAAATGCGCTTCAAGCCAAACTTAGGAAATTTCTTCAAAAATGTTGACTTCCACAATATACACCGAAACGCTCTCCAGTTATCCAAATCCTGATCCATACAGACGCCCAAGTACGAAATCACCATACAAACCTGCTGGAACCTTCGGATCCTGATTCCAAGGCCGTTTACTCAATTCCAGTCTTACTCAATTTCTTCAACTTAAGGCTTCTGAAATGAGAATTTTCCTTTCAATTTAACTCTGAACCTCCTGAATTTCAACTCTAACCATACACACAAGTCACAATACCCGAAATGAAGCAGTTCATCACTCCCAACTGCCGAACGATGCGCTGGTTCTCAAAATGACCGGTCGGGTCATTACAATAATGATCATTCAGGTTGGACACAATTAAGGTTAGCTTATTAGGCTAAACATTTAGGCATGACTTGCAGAGAAATAGCAAATTAGGCATAAAGGATTCAACATGAAAAGAGCAATTTCGAGCAAGAACATAGTCTTGAACGGGGTTTAAGTGAAAGAAATCAAACAAAGTTCAACAACCATCAATCAGGTTTAAACTACGAATCAGGTAGGCGTCATGAATCAACTTAGCTATATACATATGAGTTAACAACAAGACTTGCACAAAATTGAAGCTAATGAAACTATAGAGCAATGCTAAAATAAGCGGAATTGTATATGAAATTGCATAATATTGAAATTAACTCAGATAAATCCACATAACACTAATGCACATAACATAAGCACAAACAGAAAGAAATAGATTACGAGGGTACATGGCACTAACCAGTAGCAAAGTTAAACGAGAAAAATAGTGAGTAACTTAGAATATCAATAGTGATCCAGCAGAAGCACATGAAAGAAAACAATAAAATACCAAATCCCCGATGCTTCATAGTTCACAAGAGCCTCGAGAAGGGCTCTAAGCAGTGCTTGCAATGGAGGAGGTTGTTTAATAGTATTATGGCCTTGGCTTTCAGCCGACCAAGGATTAAACAGTTTCAGAAAATATTCGAGTCTAACAGAGTATGTGAACGAGTGAAAGAAGAGAATAGTGAGAGTGAAATAACAGTAAAAATAATGTCCTTTTGGGGGATTGGGGAAAGGGTTTATACAGTGGCAAAATTAAACGAAAAAACAAAGAAACATAATAAATCAAACACAAATAAGGAAAAAGAAGCATGTAAAAATCAATTATAAATCAATTTAGGAGAAAAATTGGGTAAACCCTATTCCCAAAGGAGAACACAAATATCCAAGAATCTTAGTGAATCAAACACATATAACCTGTCAGTGAGTGTATATAGACGAAATATTCTCTAAGTCTCAAAGATTGAGGATGATGCAAAAATCGTGAAAGTAATAAGATGACCGAACGTATAAGGTAAGGGAATCATGGATTGATTCCATTTTGGGGTAGGAATTGGAGTGAATTAAGGGAGGCGACTATTAGGGTTTCAGAAAAGAAAAAAGAGCAGGATTGAAAGAGTTTTGGGGCGGCGGCTTAGGGAAAATGGGTTAGGGTTTCACGGGTTTGGTTAACTAAAAGAAGAGGGGTGATTGGTGGCCATTGATCTTGAGAGATCAACAACTAGAACTATAAGAAAACAGAGCGAGTTTTTTTAACGGGTCATGATCGGGTTTGGGCGAGGGGTCGTTTGGTTTAGTCAAAAGGAGGTTGGGCTTAGAGGTTTTGGACATTTGGCACATTAAATTTGTCCAGAATTGACTCCAAATTAGGCTACAAATTAAATAGACGAAAAAATATAAAAAAATATTAATAAAAATTAATTGACAAATAAAAAAATATATATATTAAGATTCCTAAAAATAATAATTTATCATTACAAACATTGAAAATGCTATTTGGGTGCAAATAATGTAATAAGATATATTTATGCACGACATATAGGCTATTATTGTAAAATTGTGTAAATATCTTAAGACAAATATAATTATATAAAAAAAATTAAAATATTATGTGATATATATGTTGATGAAAATAATAACTTTGGGTGATTAAATCATCACAAGTTAATTTAAGAGGCAAGTAAAAAATATTCAAGTAATTTAAATGCAAGAAAATTAATTTCAAAGCTTCAACAATTATGGAAAATTATAAAAATACTTGTATGATATTTTGAACGTATATATAGGATTTAAAATAATATAAGGGAAAAATTGGGTATCCACAACTGCCCCTCTTTACCCGGGAATGATGAAAGAGTTGTTGGGTAAAGAAAATTATGACCAATTTTGTACGAATTGAGTGAGAAATGATGTATTTTGAAAAAATTGGGGTCGAACCTTGGCTCTTGAATAGCCTACATATCCCTGGTGTTATGAGAATCGGGTCGTGTGTAGTTCTGGATCCAATGAGGAACGAAACCGATGTAGTTGTTATAAGAGTAGTTTATGTTTCTGGAAGGTTCGTTTAGGTGGGATAGTGTCGAGGTGGGGTCAGGAATGCAAATTTGGACGTTAAAGGTGTATCACAAGGAAGATACTTGAACAGTTATAGAGTAAAGGTAGTCAATTTCTTGTCGTCGGTTATGTTTGAGGTAGTTAGAGGATGTGAGCATTGTTAACGGAAACCTGAGCGAGGATTCCTCCTGTTTGTAGAATGGTTACCTCCTGAGTTACTTGAAAAACATAAAACACAGGCATATGAATATATATGGGTTATTGCAAAATTTTAAACATGATGCAAATTCCCTTTGGACCATGAAAATTGTTTTCGGACGATAAGGATAATGTCCTTAGACCATGACGTCCTGGGCCATGACGAGTATGGTAAGGAATTCGCAGGCCATGGAATGGTTTCCTCGGTCCATGAGGATTATGCCTCTGAACTATGACGCCTACGGACAATGTGGCGATGTTTCAGCCCATGAAATGCAAGTGTGAGGCTATATTGATTGCTTGATATAGAAAATAAATGATACTTAGTCATATTCGAGGATGATACAAGACAAGGCTTAGTCTTGTATGAGATGAGGGCAATGTTTAACCCTATGCGAATAAAGGAGGCAATGCTTAGTCTCGTGCAAGGAAAGGAGACAGTGTTGTTGTGATGACCCAAATGGCCATCTTGTGAATTAAGACTTTATTCCATGCTTATTAGCATTAAAATGATTAATTTTCATTACTGTGAATTGTGTGTGTAGTCCGTGCGTGAAACCGGAAAGCTTTTATGTGGAAATATGAGAAAAACGGTAAATTTTAGAGTTAAATTTGGTTTTTGTTGACTTTGGTCAACATTTTGAGTGAACGGACCCGGATCTGTGTTCCGACGATCCCGGGAGGTCCGCAGTAAAATATGGGACTTGGGCGTATGGACGGAATTGAATTCCGATGTTCCTATCTTTAGAAAACAATTGTTGAAGAAAATTGTTTGTAACGACCCGACCGGTCGTTTTGCGTATTCAGACCCTATTCCCCTAAATGAAAATAGCGGCTTATTTTGATTTATGACTTGCGGGGGCGGGTGGTTTGGGATTTGGAAGTGTTAAGAGCAGTATATGAACACTTAGTTCCTTAAGGTTGGCCTTTTTGGCCAAGTTTGACTTTGGTCAACATTTTGAGTAAATGACCTCGGAATCGAGTTTTGACGGTTCCAGTAGCTTTGTATGATGATTTCGGACATGGGCGTATGTTCGGAATGGGTTTTGGATGACCCGGGAGCGTTTCGGCGCCCAATATCGAAATAAGAATTTCCTTAAGTTTGAAATTTGGTTTAGAATGTGTTTTTAAGTCATCGAGGTCCGAACAGAATTTCGAGACCGGGAATAATTCCGTTATGTCATTTATGACTTTCTTGTAAAATTTGGTGTCATTCCGAGTAGTATAGGTCGGTTCAGCGCATTGATATCGAATTCAAGAAATTAAAGTTCTTAAGTTTTTATTCTAGGGGCTCTGAGGTATGATTTTGAGTTTTAACGTTGTTTTGAGTGTTCCGAAGGCTCAAGAGAGTCCATAAAATGATTTAGGACTAGTTGGTATAATTGGACGGGGGCTCGGGTAGGCCCAGGTGCCTCCCAGGCACCAAACAAGGCTAAAAACCAGTAGCTTCAGCTGCTGGTGCACCAAATCTGGTGTGACTGCAGGTGCGGTTGCCCAGTCGCATGTGCGGGATCGCTCCTGCGATCCCAGCCTCGCAAGTGCAACCCCGAGGGGAGGAAGTCCATTCTCGCAGGTGCGGACAAGTTTTTGCAGCAGCGGAGCCGCATGTGCGAGCTCCTCTCCGCAGGTGCGGGCCCAGGCCTCCTCGTCCAGTTCCGCAGGTGCGAACCTTTGCTCGCAGGTGCGAGACCGCAGGTACGGTCCTCGAGCCACAGGTGCGGAACCACTGTTAGGCAGTGTGTATTGTACGTTGAATTTGTCGTAAGGTAATTGGCATCAGTCCAAGGAAAAGATTATTTGGAGATTATAAGGATTATGGTATTTATAACAAGCGATAAGAAAGTATCATGAAGGATAAAGGGTACACAAATTAAAGAAAACGAGTTTCGCGGAAGGTGGCCTATTTGGGATAAAATATGTATCGAGCGATAATACCCGATATTTACGGAGTAGAACCATACAAGGTACCATATTACCGTGATAGTAGGATGTATAAAGTGTATTAAAAATAAAATAGAATTTTAAGTAATTTGAGACAATTCTTAATTATGCGAGTAATTGATTAATTACCGAGTAGCGGGATATTACCTAATTAAATTAATTAATTGTTGGATAAGACCAAAATTGCACGTGGCAGCAAACCACTATACCAACCGTATGACTCTTAGTCATAATTCATGACTAAGAATCATTTTTAAGTAGGTGGTAAGTCTTAAGACCAGTGGGCGTCTTAAGAATGTTTTAAGAACATTTTAAATAGGTGACAACCGTATGTAAACTTTGGTAAGTCTTCAGAATGTTTTGTAGTATTTATTTGTAATCTACAGCTCAAGTGTGCATTGCTAATTTTTAAGGTTTGTCAATATTCTTGCAATCAAATAAATATGAGAATATGAGAATAGAGAATCACACCTTGATGCTTAAGGAACGTTATTAGCACAAGATTTTAAATAGTAACGTGAGGCTTCTACGACAAATTAAGGTTGATTATATCAGCAAGTAACGGATCTTAAGCACAATTTCATACGAAATTATACTGTATAATAGTAACAGGATTTTGCGATTCTAAGGGAGTACGGTGCAACCTTTTCCAAGAATATCATACGGACTTTTCCCTACTCCAGGTATGTTAAGGCTATCATTTCTTTCTTTTTGGCATGATCCATGCGATACGAACGAAGTGAAAATGCACAAATTCCATAAATGACTCTATTCATAGAAGTATTAGAGATATCTATGTTCTTGAATTTCCATGTGTCATAATATTTTATCATCTGTTCATGAGTCTCAGAAAAAAATATGAAAGTTGAAAAGAGTTTACTTTATGATGTTACTCAAAGGCAAAATGCTCTTATGAAGCTCCGAAAGATTTTATTAACGTACTTTTCATGCATTGCATTCATGTGCATTGACCCATGACCAGATGGCGTTATATATGCGTATATATGTAAATATATGTATATCGGATATGGAAAAAGGTTACGGCGTTATATACGCACCACCATCTGATCAGCTGGTATATGATGATGATGTTTCCCACAGTGGCTGAAATATGATTCAAACGGCATTATATACGCGTATATATATGTATATATATGTATATGGGATATGGGAAAGGTTATGGCATTATATACGCACCACCACCTGATCAGCTGGTATACGTTGATGATTTGACCACAGTGGCCTAGATGATATGATGGGATGCCCTCAGAGGCTGATGATGTTATGAAACATGTAGCTATGCACGACATGACATTCATACGCATATGCATGACGATAAAAGTAATTTATGATTTACAAAGTTATTCAGACTTACAGGTTGAGTCATGTACTTTATATGTCATCCATGTCTCTTATGTATTTATTTAAGTGCCTTACATACTCGGTACATTATTCGTACTAACATCCCTTTTTCCTGGGGACGCTGCGTTTCATGCCCGCAGGTCCCGATAGACAGGTCGAGAGCCCTCCAAGTAGGCTATCAGCTCAGCGGAAGATGTTGGTGCACTCCATTTGCTTCGGAGTTGCTTGTTTGGTTAGTATGATCTAGACGTGTAATGTTTGGTATGGCGGGACTCTGTCCCGGCCTTTATGACATTTATATACTTTTAGAGGCTTGTAGACATATGTTGTGTATGTGAAAGATTTTACGGCCTTGTCGGCCTATGTTTTGAGTTTATAAATGATCATGTTGACATATTTGGTCGTATGTCACGTGTATATGACAATGTAATAAGAAAGATACATTACGTTGGTACTCGGTTGTGTAAGGTACCAGGTGCCCGTCGCGGCCCATCAGTTTGGGGTCGTGACAAAAGTGGTATCAGAGCAGTTCTATCCTAGGGAGTCTACAAGTCGTGTCTAGTAGAGTCTTGTTTATGGGTGTGTCGTGCATCACACTTATAAGCAGGAGACTACAAGGCATTTAAGATTGTCACTCTTTCTTCTTACTCTAGATCATGTGGTAGAGCTCAGTCATAGGAATTCAAATTCCTAAATCCTATTCGTAATAAGACGATACCTATATCGGGAAAGAAGGTTGGAAAGAGAGATAGTTGAGAAAAGCTGAGTCAGAGGAATTGAATTTTTGTATGATGCCTACGATAAGTAAATGTGAGGTCTCCAGCAAATCATGTGCGTACTGAATGGTGTAAGCTTCCTGATAAGAAGCCTTAAGGCAAGAACGCCTATCCATCTTTATAGTGAAGGACAATGAGAGATTAAGAAGATAAGTACAAGTTTCAGTAAGCAAAAGGAGCAAGGTGAAAAGGGTACGCGGTACCCAGTTAATGAAGGTTAACAACGTTTATAATTGAGGTAGAGAAGCATAAGCTTTTTGAGTTATATTCAATAGTAACAGAGTTATATATAATTGGTCGCACCCATTCCAGATATGCCCTATGGGGGTTAACAGAAGTAGTATAAGAAGATATGATGGATGAATTGTTTGCGTCAGTTGACATTTCTGAAGGATATTGCAAATGTTCTAATAGATCTCTTTATGAGACACCCATATGGTACACTCTAAAATAGTGCAACCAAATATAAGTACTACAAAGAAATGCACTATAAGCCTTGAGGGGATATATACTACCTTAGTGTGGCTCGCGTCCCTAGTACATCGAGAATGTTAAGCAACTTGAAGAGCCACTGGATGGATCAAAGGGAAGCTGAAAGCAAAAGAATGTCTTGTTCGAATTTTCATAATAAAGTGGTGAGCATAAATGTTAGCAGGAAATAATAAAAGAGTTAATGAATCAATATGAGTAAGATGGGGTACATGGATGACAACGGTCGATCAAAATATGACAATATTACAAAATATATACTCAAGGAAGGGAAGAGACGAGGGATGACATGCCTTAAGACAACAAAAGAGTATAGGCCATACAGTCACGTCCTCACTTCGAGAAATAAGTTCGCGACGCTAACGTGATTCAGAAGAAAATGTTAGACCCAGAGTAATAGAAGTTAGCATGGACTGGTGGAAAACGATAAACTAAACATGAATTAGGGACTGAGTGATTTGATGGTGGTCAGCATCATGAGAACTTAATATTGCGTTCCGGCAATAATAGAATGGACCACAGAGGAAGATTCATGAGAAACTTAGAGAATGGTTATTCAGGAAAACGCTTCCCTAAAGCAAGCAATGTGGGCAAAGTTAAGCTTAAGGGATTGTACGTGCCAGTTACACTAAGTATCACCCTCGTGAGTGAGGAATTTTGTTATCCTTGGTACCGAAGGATTGCCGCAAGGCGAGTAAGGGTCATCGATGATGTGAAAATACACCAAAGATGAAGAGGTAAAACATCTATAGTTAGATCCTTGTGGCTTCAACTCTTAGTATTCCCCTAAAGGGGGGAATATTGAGTGATATGGTGTTAAGTCAGAATTAAGTGGTTCTAGTAGCTACGAAATGGTAAAGGAAGAATGCAATAAAAATAAGAAAGGGATGAGATTGCACCATTCAAAGCCTACAGATACGCTACGATCCCAGAACATTATGCAAACACAACGTCAAGGATAAGAAGTGAGGCGTTCCTGCCCGGAATGTTATGGATAAAGAAGGAGCCAGTGCGAGACATAAGATAAGACGAGGTAAATAACCTAAGAAAGATTACGAGGAATATTGATATGAGAATGGGCCAATGAGTAGTTAGTAATTGGTCACGAAGATCCCAGTATGGCTAAACAAGAGGTTACAGACGAGTCATCAAATCGTGTAAGATAAACATAATAGAACCCAACATGGAGAATTCGGCCTCGAAAAATATCATTATAATACTCAAAGATATATATTCAAACAAGAGTCGGGGTAGTTAGAGGTACCGTATGAGTGTTACGGGGATAAAAGAAAGTGCCAATGGGAAGATAGTCAAAATATCATTTTAGAAGCAACCATACAAGCACAAGGGCATGGAAATAAACAACTACGGATGATTATAGGCAAGTAAGGACATCAAAAAGGTCTGTAATAAGCCTACAACTTTACGAGAGTCAAGCGTTCTTCCTAAGTACTACAATGAAGGACTAGCTGAGGAAATAAGGAAAAAGGCTTCAACCTAACCACAACGACCTAAAAAGGAAAGGGTCGTGTAACAATTGTCTCACAACAACATTGTAAGCACTCAAAAGAAAAGTGGCCCCTACCGTGGTTAATGAACGGGAAGAAAAAAATTTAAAAGTAAAAATTTGAAGGTCATATGAGTTGCATGAAAACTATAGCATGCGTGGGAACCAAGATAAGCTAAGTATGCACGTAACAAGGGGGCAGGAAGACCAGGAAAGGAAATAGCTTACATTGAAGAAAGCTAAGAAGGAACAAAAGAAATTATTCGATCAATGTTCCCGAGTTGGTTACATTATGAACGCACTTAAGAGTTTGGATCTTATACCTTCATCATATACAGCCGTAGAAGATTCTGGTGTACGTCAAAAGAAAGAATTGAGCCCATGTTATAAATGAAGGATTGAGTTGTTAAAGGATTTTATCATAAATATCCCTCAGCGCCTATGAAAGGCTAAAGTAATAACTAATACTAGGAGCCGCAGGTCGGAGGATATCTTAAGCCTACGTAGAGGCTGATCAGAAAGAAGAGAAGACTAAAGAGTTACATCGACTAAGCAAAACATGAGGGACCAAGAGAATTATAAACCTCAGGATCACTCTTAAGTAGCGGAGGTATAAGGAAGATAGTACCGTAGCCATATTTTATAATAACTCTATGATGAAGCCAACTGAAGAGTACCAACCTCATAAGAAGTAAGTACGAAGCTCCCACCGGATTGTGTATGCACCAGAGGTGTAAGAATTATAATAGAGCTTCAAGTTATGGACGTGAATTATACCTATGTGGAAGGGAGTTCATGAAAGAGATAGAAGATACGATACGAGATTTTATGGTAAGTAAGGTAAATGTGAACAGCGTACGAGATACTCAAAGGCAGAATATGTGAATAGTCCATACCTCGGATAGAAGACTAGAAGTGCTGGGATTCAATATCCAGGAATGATAGCGGCATAGTCAGTGACATATCTCATAGCCTATGGTTTCTAGGTATCGAGGAAGCTAACTAAGACAGTAAAGAAGCGTTAGAGATGATGTGATGTCTCGCTTGATGTCCCAGAATGACTTAAGGAAATATGTGATGCAAGCAAGTTGAAAGGTTACAAGTAACATAAATAGAGTTGTGTAGGTCGCAAGCCATTGTATGGTGAATGTCACGACCCAATTTCGGAGTCGTGATGGCACCTGTCGTGAAACTAGGACAGCCACCTATTGTAACTAATCCTAAATTGTTTATTAAGGAAATTACCATTTCTCAACTGCCTGGAGTTAAATATAATAAAGATCTGCATTTAAAAGAAACTTATGAAACCAGAAACCCAAAATCTACAACTCCCGGATCCGGTGTCACACAGTCATGAGCTGCTAATATATCATACAACTCGAAAAGAAATGACCAACATAGTCTGAAAATAAATACGACAGGTAGAAGAGAAAGAGATGACGAGATCACGGTCGCTAGATGCTCTCTCGTCAACTCCGATGAAACTGTTGCGACTCACTGACCAGAGCTGGACCGCAACGTACCTGGATCTGCACATAAGGTGTAGGGTATAACATGAGTACACCAACTCAATAAGTAACGAAAATAACCTATGGGCTGAGAGGTAGTAACGGACTAAACCTCTGATAATTTGAACAACAACATATAGTTTGAACATGACAACAATATAGTAGAAAGTAAGCGAAATGCACCGAGTTATGTCTCTAAACTTCCATAAGTTCGTGTAAAATCAGAAATGCTATGTATACAGTATCCAAACTCTCATAAGGAAGTCGACTCAGTACTCGAATTGGCCATCAGGCCCAGGGAAAATCCATCCCAGAATATAGATAAACACAGTGACATAGTCACTCGGTACTGAGGAAAAAGGCCAATCCATCCCCACAGAGAAGATCCATCTGCGGAACAAGACACCACGAAGAAGATCCATCCCCGAAAAAATATCACTCGGACAAGATCCATGTCCAGGGAAGATCCATCCCTTAATATATATGCGCTCACTGGGGGTGTAAAGACTCCGGAGGGGATCCTATAAGCCCAAGCGCTATATCAAACCAACGAAGGTATGGTTCAAGGATCGTTGTGGTGTGCAGTCTGATCTCCTAAATGTCTCAAAAATCCGGCTCTAGGCCCCACTCAGTCAATACTTTCAAGTCTCACTCACAATGCTCTCAAATATGTATAATTCAGCTCAAACAATGATAATGCAATATAACTAACAGATGCTGAGACTGAGGCAGTAAGATGTATGCTACAACGGGAATGAGTGCATGATAGTGAATAACTACAGATAGAGACAGCAACAATTGACAGTTTCAGTCTAAACACACTGGCATGAATCCTTAGCAATTACACTTATCATGATTTCTAATATGTTCAAGGAAATCTCCACCTTCGCGGTACAAGTATCAGTGTGAAACAACCATTATTGCCATGGGATGATCCAGGACACAAACATTTGGTGAACGCCCGCATGCCCGTCACTTGGAAAGTGCGTCACCTTAATTAACATCAATTATCCGATAATTTGGGGTTTCGAACCCTCAGTTCCAAGGTTGAAGACGTTACTTACCTCAAAACTAGCTAAAACACTACTCCGCAATGCTCTTGCCTCGAAATTCGGCCTCCGAGTGCTCCAAATCTACCAACAATCAGATGTATATCATTATAATATGCTAAAGAATGAACCCCAATCAAAATCTATCGTAATACTCAAAATCCCGAAATTGATCAAACCCGGCCCCCCGAGCCCACTTCTCGGAACTCGATAAAATTTACACCACAAGAAACCTCGTCCTCCCACGAGTCCATACATACCAAGAACAAAGAAATCAGAGTCCAAATGACCCCTCAAATCCCCATTTCAAAGCCTTTTAATCCCAAGCCCTAACTACCCATTTTCACTGATTTTTCCCAAATTTCCCATAATTAATCCGACCTTTAATCATGCATTAACGAGTTTAGAGTCCAAAATTCTTACCTCCACGAAGCACTATCGAATTCTTTCTTCAAAAACTTCAAACCCGGATGAAATATTGAGAAAGATGGCTAAAATTTGCGAAGGCTTTGTTTTTATACTTTCTGTCCAGAGATCTCGCACCTGTGACCACTTACTCGCACATGCGGCTTCGCATGTGCGATCCTCCTTCCGCACCTGCGATCTCCCCTGGAAACTCCCAAATCTGCACCTACAATCCATCTTCCGCGCTTGCGACCTCGCAGGTGCGACAAATTCCTCGCACCTGCGGAAACTCATCAACCCATCCCATTCTCGCACCTGTGGAGCCCAGTACGCTCTTTCGGGACCGCACCTAGGGCTCTCCTTCCGCAGGTGCGAAAACACCAGCAACAACATAACTTCAGCAATAGCATCCCATTCTAAACTTCCCGTTAATCACCCAAAATCATAACGAGCCCTTCGGGACCCCAAACAAACATACTAACGCATCGTATATGATCATTCAAACTTAGTCGAGCCTTCGAAACACAAAAAACAACATCAAAACTCCAAAACTCATCGAATTCAAGCCTATGAACATTGAAACTTCTAAATTCCACCAACGATGCCGAAACTACTCAAAACAACTCTGATTGACCTGAAAACTTATAGACAGACCCAAAATGACATTACGGACCTGCTCCAACTTTCAAAATTCCATCCGACCCCGATAGCCTATTTTACATTGCTGACCGAAATAGTCAAAAGCTAACTTTCGCCAATTCAAGGCTATTTCTACACCGGACATTACAAAAATATTCCGAACACACTCCTAAGTCCCAAATCACCTAACGAAGCTATCCGAGCCATAAAATCCGCATTCCTAGGTAATTTACTAATAAGTCAACTCCGGGTTGTTTTTCCAACTCTAAGGCTACTTTTAGAGACTAAGTGTCTCAATTCATTCTATAACCACTCCAAACCCGAGCTAACCAATTCTAACTCATCATGAACAGTCTAACCAATCTACAACAAGGCAAAAATAGAGAAAATAATGCGTGTTCTACGTAACGACCGGTCGGGTCATTACATTCTCCCCCTCTTATACAAATGTTCGTCCTCGAATGGGTCTAGAAACATACATGAAGTCTCAAACAGGTGAGGATAACTGCTTCGCATCTCCCGCTCGGTATCCCAAGTGGCCTCCTCCACTGGCTGACCTCTCCACTGCACCTTCACTGAAGCTATCTCCTTTGATCTCAACTTTCTGACTTTGCGAGCTAAAATAGCCACTGGCTCCACCTCATAAGACATATCACCCTGGAGATGAACTGTGCTGAAGTCTAAGACAAGAGACGGGTCACCAACATACTTCCGGAGCATCGACACATGGAATATCGGATGGACACTCGATAATCTGGGCGACAAGGCAAGTCTATAAGCCACCACCCCAACCTTCTGAAGCACCTCAAAAGGACCAATGAACCGGGGACTAAGCTTTCCCCTCTTCCTGAACCTCATGACACCCTTCATGGGTGACACCTTCAGTAGTACCTTATCACCCTCCATGAAAGACACGTCCCGAACCTTCCGGTCTGCATAGCTCTTCTGTCTGGAATGAGCCGTGCGAAGTCGCTCCTGAATCAACTTCACCCTTTCCAATGCATCATGAACACATTCTCGGCCTAAAAACCTTGTCTCACCGGGCTCAAACCAACCAACCGTAGATCTACACCTCCTACCATATAAATCCTCATACGGCGCCATCTGAACACTAGACTGGTAGCTGTTATTATATGCAAACGCCGCTAGTGGCAGAAATTGATCCCATGTACCACCAAAATCAATCACACAAGCACGCAACATGTCCTCTAAAGTCTTAATAGTCCGCTCTGACTGTCCGCCGGTCTGGGGATGAAATGTTGTGCTCATATCTATCTGAGTACCCATACCTCTCTGCAAAGCCCTCCAAAACTGGGATGTGAACTGAGTGCCTCTATCGAAAATAATAGAAACCGGGACTCCATGCAATCGTAAAATCTCCCTGATGTAAATACCAACTAAGCTCTCCGAAGTATAACTAGTACTGACAGGAATGAAGTGCGCAGACTTGGTCAGTCGATCCACAATAACCCAAATAGCATCAAATCCCTTTGAAGTTCGTGGAAGCCCAACAACAAAGTCCATGGTGATCCGCTCCCACTTCCACTCCGGAATGACTAACTCCTGAAGCAACCCACCTGGCCACTGGTGCTCATACTTGACATGCTGGCAGTTGAGGCACCATGCTACATGCTCCACAATATCTCTCTTCATCCGCCTCCACCAATACTGCTGTCTCAAGTCTTGGTACATCTTCGTGGCACCCTGATGGATGAAATACCGCGAGCTATGGTCCTCTGCCAATATCAACTCTCGAAGACCATTTACGTCGGGCACATAAATACGCCCCTGCATCCTCATAACCCCGTAATCATCAATAGTCACATCCCTGACATCACCTTGACGAACCTTGTCCTGAAGAACCAACAAATGACGGTCATCATATTGGCGTGCTCTAATCTGATCATATAGAGAAGACCGGGAAGCCATGCTAGCTAACACCCGCGGAGGCTCTAACAAATCCAATCTCACAAGCTGACCCACTAAGGCATGAACATCACGTGCTAAGGGTCGCTCTTCTGCTAAAAGATAGGCTAGACTTCCCAAACTCCCTTCTTGGTGACTCAGGGCATCGGCCACTACATTGGCCTTCCCCGGGTGATACAGAATAGTGAGGTCATAATCCTTAAGAAGCTCCAACCATCTCCTCTGGCGCGAATTCAAATCCTTCTGCCTCAGCAGATACTGGAAACTGCGATGATCGGTATAAAACTCACACTGGACCCCGTACAAATAATGACGCCAGATCTTTAAGGCATGAACAATAGCAGCTAGCTCAAGATCGTGCACTGGATAGTTCTTCTCGTGCACCTTCAACTGTCTGGACGCGTAGGCAATCACCCTACTGTCCTGCATCAAAATCGCTCCCAAGCCAAATCTAGAAGCATCACAATAGACTGTGTAAGAACCCGAACCAGTAGGCAACATTAATTGCGAAGCTGTGGTCAACGCTGATTTGAGCTTCTGAAAGCTCTCCTCGCACTCATCGGACCATCTGAATGGAGCACCCTTCTGGGTCAATTTGGTTAGTGGCGAAGCTATAGAAGAAAATCCCTCCACAAAGCGACGGTAATAACCCACCACACCAAGGAAACTCCTAATCTCTGTAGCTGAGGACGATCTGGGCTAACTCTGTACCGCCTCTATCTTCTTCGGGTCTACCTGAATACCCTCACTAGACACCACGTGACCCAAGAAAGCTACCGAACTAAGCCAGAACTCACACTTGGAGAACTTTGCATAAATCTTCTCCTCTCTCAACCTCTGCAACACAACGCGCAAATGCCGAGCGTGCTCCTCCTGGCTGCGAGAATACACCAAGATGTCATCAATGAACACAATAACGAATGAATCAAGGTAAGGCTGAAACACGTTGTTCATCAAGTGCATGAACGTGGCTGGGGCATTGGTCAGCCCAAAAGACATAACCGAGAACTCATAGTGACCATATCTGGTCCTGAAAGTAGTCTTCAAAATATCAGAATCCCGAATCTTCAACTGGTGATACCCCGACCTCAAGTCAATCTTGGAGAACACCTTAGCTCCCTGAAGCTGATCAAATAGGTCATCAATGCGAGGCAAAGTATACAAGTTCTTCACCGTAACCTTATTCAGCTGCCTATAGTCAATGCACATGCGCATAGAACCATCATTCTTCTTTACGAACAACACCGGTGCACCCCAGGGTGATACACTAGGCCGAATGAACCCCTTATCAAGGAGCTTATGAAGCTGCTCCTTCAATCCCTTCAACTCTGCTAGGGCCATAGGGTAAGGCGGAATAGAGATAGGCTAGGTATCTGGCAACAAGTCAATACCAAAGTCAATGTCCCTGTCAGGTGGCATGCCTAGCAGGTCTGCATGGAATACGTCCGGAAACTCACGGACCACCAGAACAGAATCAATAGAAGGAGTCTCACTACTAACATCCCTCACAAAGTCCATATAAGACTCACATCCCTTCCCAATCAAACGTTGAGCCTTCAGATAGGAAATCACCCTACTAGGCACATACTCCACTAAACCTCTCCACTCAATCCTCGGCAATCTGGGCATAACTAAGGTCATGGTCTTGGCGTGATAGTCAAGAACAACATGGCACGGAGATAGCCAATCCATGCCCAATATCACATCAAAGTCAACAATACTAAGCAATAATAAGTCTGTCCGGGTCTCCAAACCTCCAATAGATATAACAAAAGACCGGTACACCTGATCCACCACAACAGTATCCCCCACCAGAGTCAACACATGAACAGTTGAAATCAAGGACTCACGGGGCATATCCAAGAATTGTGCAAAGTATGATGAAATATATGAATACGTAGAACCAGGATCAAATAATACCAAAGCATCTCGGTGACAGACGGAAATAATACTTGTAATCACTGCATCTGAAGCTATGGCCTCTGGTCTGGCCAGAAGTGCATAGAAACGGGCCTGTCCTCCACAGGATTGACCTCGGACTGACTGACCTCCACCCCTGGCTGCCTGGGCGGGTGGTGTAGAAACTGGTGCTGAAGCTGGAGGCTGGCTCCTCTGCTGATATAAACTACCAGAAAGGCGGGGACAATACCTCTTGATGTGACCTGGATCCCCACACTCAAAGCAACCCCTCTCAGCAAAAGACGGTGGGGTCTGAAAGGAACCCCTGGAACCAGAGTAGCTGCTAGAAGAGCCATGTGCTGAAGAACCCTGAACTGACTATGGCCTGGATGAGCTCTGAGCTGGAAGTGCACTGAATGATGAACGGCCCGGATGAGAGCTACAGGGACCGTGTCCTGATGAAGTACCCCTGTAAACTGGATGAGCTGGCTAAGGAGGTCTGAATAGACGACCTCTGCTATACTGAGTCTGACCTCAAGAGTGAACACCACCATAACTACCGGATCCTCGAGCCTCTTGGCCTCCCTCTTAACCCGCTCCTGGCGGCGCACTAACTCAATCTCCCTGGCTATGTCAACTACCTCCTCAAAAGAAGCCCCATATACCCTCTCCCTGGTAAGAAAGATCCATAACTGATAAGTAAGACCGTCAACAAACCTCCGGATCCTCTCTCGGTCTGTGGGAACTAGCCAGATGGCATGACAGGCTAACTCAGAGAACCTCATCTCATACTACGTCACGATCATGTCTCCCTGACGCAACTACTCGAACTCTCTACGCAGCTCCTCTCTGCGGGACTGTGGTGTATACTTCTCCAAGAAGAGAATGGAGAACTGGTTCCATGTAGGGGTGCTGCATCAGTGGGTCTACGCCTCTCATAGGCCTCCCACCAAGCACGTGCAGCTCCTGAAAACTGAAAAGTAGTGAATGGAACTCTGATGGCCTCTATTATCCCTGATGTGCGTAGTATCCTCTGACACTTGTCCAAGAAGGCCTGGGCATCCTCGCCCTCTGTACCACTAAAAGTCGAAGGCTGGAGTCTACTGAACCTCTCCAACCTACGCTGCTCATCATCAGCTAAAGATAGGACCACATAATCCTGTACCGGAGCAATCAGTTGTGCTGGGACTACCCCAGGTGTCTGAAGTTCCTGGATGACCTGCTCAGGTGTCCGGGCAGCTAGAGTCTGAATGCCTCCCCCGGCCTAAGAAGTAGTAGCAGTAGTGGACATCGCAACGTCCTGTGCCAAGCTGGTGCACACCATCAAAATCTGAGCTAGCGTCTCCTGAAGACCCGGAATCACTATGGGCACTGCTGGTTCCTGAGCCTGCCCCGCTGGAATCTCAGCTGCAGGGACCTGACCCTGAGAAACGGGAGGGTCCACAGGTGATGCCCCAGCTGCTGTGCGGGCTGCACCTCTCCCTCTTACACGGCCCTGGCCACGGCCTCGGCCTCTAGCTGGTCCTACTAGTATCTGATCACCACTACCGGCAGCACGAGTCCTCACCATCTGTGAGAGAATGAAAACAACAAATGTTTAGTTCCCAAGTTCAACAGAGTCGCACGACATAATTCAAAGATGTGCAAGTTTCCTAAGGGCTCTGTAGCCTCTCGAAGATAAGTACAGGCATCTCCGTACCGATCCGAAAGACTCTACTAAACCTGCTCATGACTGGTGAGACCTATTCAACCTAGGGCTCTCATACCAACTTATCACGACCCAATTTCGGAGTCGTGATGGCGCTTGTCGTGAAACCAGGCCAGCCACCTATTGTAACTAATCCTGAACTGTTTATTAAGGAAATTACCATTTCTCAACTGCCTAGAGTTAAATATAATAAAGATATGTATTAAAAGAAACTTATGAAATAAGAAACCCAAAATCTACAACTCCCAGATCCGGTGTCACACAGTCATGAGCTGCTAATACATAATACAACCCGAAAAGAAATGACTAACATAGTGTGAAAAAATATACGACAGGTAGAAGAGAAAGAGATGACGAGATCACGGTCACCATCTACTACCTTGTCAACTCCGATGAAACTGCTGCGACTCACTAACCAGAGCTGGATCGCAACGTACCTGGATCTGCACACAAGGTGCAGGGTATAACGTGAGTACACCAACTCAAAAAGTAACGAAAACAACCTATGTGCTGAGAGGTAGTGACGGACTAAACCTCTGATAATTTGAACAACAACATATAATTTGAACATGATAGCAATATAGTAGGAAGTAAGTGAAATGCACCGAGTTGTCTGTAATCTTGCATAAGTTCGTGTAAAATCAGAAATGCTATGTATACAGTATCCAAACTCTCATAAGGAAGTCCACTCAGTACTCGAATTGGCCATCAGGCCCAGCGAAAATCCATCCCAGAATATAGATAAACACAGTGACATAGTCACTCGGTACTGAGGAAAAAGGCCAATCCATCCCCACAGAGAAGATCCATCTCCGGAACAAGACACCACGGAGAAGATCCATCCCCGAAGAAATATCACTCGGACAAGATCCATGTCCAGGGAAGGTCCATCCCTCAATATATGTGCGCTCACTGGGGGTGTAAAGACTCCGGAAGGGTCCTATAAGCCCAAGCGCTACATACCAAGAACACAGAAATTAGAGTCCGAATGACCCCTCAAATCCCCATTTCAAGCCTCTTAATCCCAAGCCCTAACTACCCATTTTCACTGATTTTTCCAAAATTTCCCATCATTAATCTGACCTTTAATCATGCATTAACGAGTTTAGAGTCCAAAATTCTTACCTCCACGAAGCACTATCGAATTCCCTCTTCAAAAACCCTTCAAAAGATTCAAACCCAAATGAAATATTGAGAAAGATGGCTAAAATTCGCGAAGGCTGGTTTTTTTACATTCTTTCCAGGGATCTCGCACCCGTGACAATTTAATCGCACCTGCGACTTCGCAGGTGCGATGCTCCTTCCGCACCTGCGATCTCTCCTGGAACCTCCCAAATCCGCACCTGCGATCTATTTTCCGCGCCTGCGACCTCGCAGGTGCGACAAATTCCTCGCACCTGCGGAAACTCATCAACCCAGCCCATTCTTGCACCTGCGGAGCCCAGTCCGCTCTTGCGGGACCGCACCTGCAGCTCCCCTTCCGCAGGTGTGAAAACACCAGCAACCGCATAACTTCAGCAATAGCATCCCATTCCAAACTTCCCGTTAATCACCCGAAATCATCTCGAGCCCCTCGGGACCCCAACCAAACATACTAACGCATCATATATGATCATTCAAACTTAGTCGAGCCTTCGAAAAACCAAAATCAACATCAAAAACTCCAGAACTCATCGAATTCAAGCCTATGAACATTGAAACTTCTAAATTCCACCAATGATCCCGAAACTACTCAAAACAACTCCGATTGACCTGAAAATTTGCAGACACACCCAAAATGACATTACGGACCTGCTCCAACTATCAGAATTCCATTCTGACCCCGATAGCCTATTTTCCACTGCCGACCAAAATCGTCAAAAACTAACTTTCGTCAATTCAAGCCTAATTCTACCCCGGACATCACAAAAACATTCTGAACACACTCCTAAGTCCCAAATCATCTAACGAAGCTATCCAAGCCATAAAATCCACATTCCGAGGTAATTTACCAATAAGTCAACTCCGGGTTGACTTTTCCATCTCTAAGGCTACTTTTTGAGACTAAGTGTCTCAATTCCTTCTATAACCACTCCAAACCCGAGCTAACCTATTCTAACTCATCATGATTAGTCTAACCAATTTACAACAAGGCAAAAACAGTGAAAATAATGCGTGTTCTACATAACGACCGGCCGGGTCATTACAGTGAAGGGAAAAGGTTCTAGAAGACAAGAGTAAGGATAAAAAAAAGTGCGAGTGAGAAGGTAACGAAAATGGATAAGTCCTCAGAATTAAGCCTATGAAAACAAGAAGATCAGATGGTTTCTCTAAATTATACAAAGCTCACTATAGCCTTAATGAACTCAAAGGAGTCTAAGACTAATAGCATTTGGAATGCCACCCTGGTAATAGAATGAGGGTGTAATTGTGATAGATAAAAGATGTCGTTTGGGCCTTCGATTGAGTAATGACTCAAAGAGGATTGCATGAATTTTAATGGGCTAAAAATTACCCACGTAAGGTAAATCACATTAGGATGCTATACAATACGATTATTGAAGTACAATATCGCCCCTAAGTGGATTAGGAAAATCACTTGAAAGATTCCCCGATGCAACATAAGCCCTAGTAGCAATGTATTACGTAAGAAGTTTCAAGTTATCAATGGAAGATTGTAGATCGACATTGAGGTGAATCGACAATGGATGTATAAAAGTTACAAAGTATGAGATTAGATTAGGACGTCATTCTAAAGATGAACAGTAATGAGGAAACATTAAAGGACTTAAATTTATACATGTGGAATAAGCAAAGAGAGTAAGCTGGGATTTGGTAGCAGACCTCAGCAACGATAAATTAAAGTAAGAATTATGGTAATAAATTCATACGGATGGTTAAACGGACCTATGCGATGAGATATAAATATATTCGTGAATTCAACCAAGTACCGAGCGAAGAACTTCAGTATACTCATAAATGCCCAAAGGGACATCTCAATATCTACATGTGAAGCCTAGAGATTGGGCACACTTATAAGATCAAAACTATCCAGGTTGCATGATGAAAGGTAGCAACAATTACGAGATTGGAAGGATTCCGACAACAAGTTGTAGTGTGAGAAGGGGGCCTAAGGGGGGGATGCCCTAGACTTCAGACTTATTCACAGAACAACTACCTAAATGATAAGGAAATTACGGCGATGTTGTACCATGTAGTATTGTACGTTGAATTTGCCGTAAGGTAATTGGCATCAGTCCAAGGAAAAGATTATTTGGAGATTATAAGGATTATGCTATTTATAACAAGCGATAAGTAAGTGTCATGAAGGATAAAGGGTACCCAAATTAAAGAAAATGAGTTTCACGGAAGGTGGCTGATTTGGGATAAAATACGGGTCGAGCGATAATACTCGATATTTACGGAATATTACCATACAAGGTACCATATGACCATGATAGTAGGATGTATAAAGTGTATTAAAAATAAAATAAAATTTTAAGTAATTTGAGACAATTCTTAATTAAGAGAGTAATTGATTAATTATCGGGTAGCGGGATATTACCTAACTAAATTAATTAATTGTTGGATAAGACCAAAATTTCACGTGGCAGCAAACCACTATACCAACCGTATGACTCTTAGTCATAATTCATGACTAAGAATCATTTTTTAGTAGGTGGCAAGTCTTAAGACCAGTGGGCGTCTTAATAATGTTTTAAGAACATTTTAAATAGGTGACAACCGTATGTAAACTTTGGTAAGTCTTCAGAATGTTTTGTAGTCTTTATTTGTAATCTACAGCTCAAGTGTGCATTGCTATTCGTTAAGGTTTGTCAATATTCTTCCAATCAAATAAAGATGAGAATAGAGAATCACACCTTGATTCTTAAGGAACATTATTAGCTCAAGATTTTAAATAGTAACGTGAAGTTTCTATGACAAATTAAGGTTGATTATATCAGAAAGTAACGGATCTTAAGCACAATTTAATACGAAATTATACTGTATAATAGTAACGAGATTTTGCGATTCTAAGGGAGGGTGCAACCTTTTCCAAGAATATCATACAGAATTTTCCTTACTCCAGGTATGTTAAGGCTATCCTTTCTTTCTTTTTGGCATGATCCATGCGATACGAACGAAACGTGCAAATGCACAAACTCCATAAATGACTCTATTCATAGAAGTATGAGAGATATCTATGTTCTTGAATTTCCATGCGTCATAATATTTTATCATCTATTCATGGGTCTCAGAAAAAATATGAAAGTTGAAAAGAGTTTACTTTATGATGTTACTCAAAGGCAAAATGGTCTTATGAAGCTCCGAAAGATTTTATTAATGTACTTTTCATGCATTGATTCATGTGCATTGACCCATGACCAGATGGCGTTATATACGCGTATATATGTAAATATATGTATATGGGATATGGGAAAAGGTTACGGCGTTATATACGCACCACCACATGATCAGCTGGTATATGATGATGATGTTGCCCATAGTGGCTGTAATATGATTCAAACGGCGTTATATACGCGTATATATGTATGTATATATATGTATATGGGATATGGGAAAGGTTATGACGTTATATACGCACCACCACCTAATCAGCCGGTATACATTGATGATTTGCCCATAGAGGTCGAGATGATATGATGGGATGCCCTCAGAGGCTGATGATGTTATAAAACATGTACCTATGCACGACATGACATTCATAAGCATATGCATGACGCTAAAAGTAATTTATGATTTACAAAGTTATTCAGACTTACAGGTTGAGTCATGTACTCTATATGTCATCCATGTCTCTTATGTATTTATTTATGTGCCTTACATACTCGGTACATTATTCGTACTGACGTCCCTTTTGCCTGGGGACGATGCGTTTCATGCCCGCAGGTCCCGATAGACAGGTCGAGAGCCCTCCAAGTAGGCTATCAGCTCAACGGAAGTTATTGGTGCACTTCATTTGCTTCGGAGTTGCTTGTTTAGTTAGTATGATCTAGACGTGTAATGTTTGTATGGAAGGACTCTGTCCCTACCTTTATGACATTTATGTAGTTTTAGAGGCTTGTAGACATATGCCGTGTATGTAAAATATTGTACGTCCTTGTCGGCCTATGTTTTGAGTTTATAAATGATCATGTTGGCATGTTTGGCCGTATGTCACGTGTATATGACAATGTAATAAGAAAGATAAGTTATGTTGGTACTCGGTTGTGGGTGCCCGTTGTGGCCCATCAGTTTGGGGTCGTGACACCTTCGGTCTAATGAACATCGAAGCCGCTTATCAGCGGCTCGTAAACAAGATGTTTGAAAAACATATAGGTGATATGCTTGTTGTTGATAGGCAATAAACAAGATGTTTAATAGCGGCTTGTAAATAAGATGTTTGAAAAATAGATAGGCGATAAACAAGATGTTTTATATAGACGATATGCTTGTTGTTGATACCCAATTTTGCCCTCATATTTTTAAAATAGTATATATACTTTAAAATTTTCATTTTTACATCATTACTTAATTTATAAATGTTATAAAAGTATTTTCTATAAGTTTTCGTAAATTTTTAGAGCTTTAAAATCAATTTTCTTGCATTTAAACTATTTGAATATATATTAATTGCCTCTTTAAATTATTTTGTGATGAATTAATCATCCAAATTCATTATTTGCATCCGCTTATATGTTTCATAATATTTTACATCATTCTTCATATAATTATAATTGTATTTTTAAAGTTATTTTATAATTTTGCATTAATAGTCTATATGCTATGAATAATTACATTTTTACATTATTTGTGCCCAAATAGCATTGTTATATTTTTATAATGTTAAATAATTATTTTTAAGCATCTTAATACACAAATAATATTTTTTATTATTTTGTAATTACTTCTTATCAATTTTCTTTTATAATTTTCGAGTATTTAAAACATTGGCCCATCTTTTGAATTAATTTTGGACCAAAGCCTAGACCAATAACCCCAAACCCAAACCAGACAACCCTTTAAATGAACCTAGTCGTGACCCACTTAAACGACCTGCCTCTTTCCTTATATCTCCATAACCTAAATCCTAGAGACATTTTCCTCAACCCATCAACCTCTACATTCTCTCACTCATACACAAAAACCCTAGACGCCTCCTCCGAAATCCCCTCAAAACCCTGCTAAATCATGAAATATTTTCACGATCTACTTACCTTATTTGTACTATCTCATTATCATTCATGTGTTCGTGGTATTACTTATTATTTGTCTGATTTTAGCAAGTATTACCTTTCTGAATCGAGTGCAATCGTCCTCAACCTACAAGATTCAAACAATAATCTGTCTGTATACACTCTCGACAAGATCATGGGTTTGATTCACCGAGATTCTTAGCTAATTTTAACCATTTGTCAAACTATGGTTTGTCCGATATTTTACCTATTTTGATCTGGAATAGGCTATGCATGTGACTTTCCTTGTTCCTGCTTAATCTTGATTATTTTCTTTCCTCATTTGTGTTTGAGTAATTATTTTTCATGTTTACTTGTCCGATTTCTACTATTATATAAACCCATCCCATAATCCCCTTTGACATACTCTTAATCACGAGATTCGCTAAGAATGCAAGCTATTACTATCTTATTCTCTCATTCTCCTATTATATAATTTCGATCTTGGTCGGCTGAAATCCAAGTCCGCCGGAATTCGACTATTCGGCCTTCTTAGTGCGAGCACTTCCCAGTGTTCATTTGAAACCCTTGGGAACACTGATGCACTAGGATTTTGGGTTCTACTGCTCTTTGTTGACGTTTAGAGTATTGTCGAAGTTGTTCTTTCTTGCTTGTCTGTTTACCAATTGCTAACTAGTAAGTTCCTTGGCTTTTGTAATTTCACTCTCTTGTGTTCATATCTTGCACATTCATATTTCTATAATTTTGTGACTCAATTTGTTTATAGGCCATCTATGTTTGCAGCCTTGTTGGCATATAATTTATTTTTGTGATATGAACTTCTTTAGCATTTGACTTTTCCTAAATTTCCCAGTTCTAAAACATATTATTGCACATGCTTAATTTGAACAATTATGGTTCTCCCAAACACATTAAGCCTAGTGTGTTGGTACTGAATCTTTACGTCTCCTTCCTAACATGAGTTTACTTCTCTGCCTCATTCTGAATTTTTATAATGATAATTCGCGTTCTAATTTCTGTCCACCCTGTTATTGACTTGTTCCGATGCTATTTTGCCACTTTACTATGTCTTTGGTTTTCTTAATACAGTATCCCTCAGTGGCTAGTTTTTCCTATAAGGTTTGATACTGGCCACTCTTAAGTTGATGTGAAGTTGGCATGTCTGTTTCTCGTATTGTGATGGATACTCAACAAAATTTGGATCCCTAGGCTTTAAATATTTTGTTGGTACTTTATTATGAATTTGTGTGGCATTGTGCACCCAAATATGTTGATTTTAAAACTTCAGAAAACTTGATCCCCCTAACTCTCTCTCAACATATATTTCTGCTCAATATGATATCTCTTGCTAAGTGTTTTAACCTATAAGGTTAGTAAAAACTTTCTATGATGAGGCTAAGCCAATGGATTCTCCAATTTTCATATATTTGTCATGGTTGCTTCTAAAAACATGATACAAATGATCTCTTTGGTAAATTCTATCACTTGGTCATTGTTAAGTAGGTTGATTGCCTGTGTAGTCTGGTTAAGTTGTGCATCTACTGTTTCTGGGTGAGAATATTTTTCCTTTGGGCCTAGTGTTGATCCTTGTGAAATGAACAATTGATATACTCTGAGGTTTGAGGTGTATTTGAACCTGTATTTGCTGCATATATGAGGGGGGAGCCTGCTGAAGGCCTATACTTTACTGGGTTATAATTGTTTGGTCTTGCTATGTATACTGAACTTGTATTTTTAATATGTGGAGTTCTCACTTATATTCATTAATTCTGGGTCTATAATAATTTTTTAATTGAATAGAAGGGGAGATAAGTAAAAGGGGTAGGGTATTTTAATTTTCACATAATGGATAGAAAACATGGCTATAAGACCTATGTTCTCTACTTGTTGTTTTGTCTCTCATGCATTGCACACTAGTAGAAATCATGCCTATAGTAATCACACACTCAATCAACATGTATACTATCAAAGCATGAACTTAAGTAATTTATTTGTTCCTCATGCCAATTGCTATGTGTTACTACACAACATGCATATAAGAAACAAATGTCAGTAAGTATTCATCGAATTTGCGCAACTGTAGAATATTTATTAGATACCATGTCTATAGGATCACTAATGCTCATCTAGATACCATGTATATAGGACCTCAATTGAATAATTAACTACTATTATTGTTATCATATTGCTCTCCTAAAAAACATTCCTAAGGAACGAAATGTTAGAATCAGTTTCTATTGCCAACTCTTCGAAATCATGCGTATTGGGTACTTTTACGGGACTAGAAAAGTATGCTAATAAAATTAAACAATGGTATATTATTTTTTAAGTTTTCGAACGATTTCACTACCTCATTGCGTAAACATTTTAGATATTATTCCTATAGGGTTTGTAATACTTACGAGCTGCAAATTCATTTTCCTAAGATGGAAACACTGCTTTTACGTTTAAAAATAAGAATCACCTAAAAGCCATGTCTATAGGACTTTATGACTCTAATTTGCCTCAATTCTGAAACTGTCTACTGCAAAATGTAAGAATCTGCCCGCGTGCATTTGTTCCTTATTTGTCGAGGTTAACTTGGGCCTTTAACTTTCTTTACATGAAGTCCTACTTCTTTTGAATATCGATTAGTTTTATCGTTTTGAGAAACCTAAGTGAAGTCTAGACTTAGAACTTAATTAGAGCGCCTCTAGGTAAACAACTTTAACATGGTAATTGCATAGCAGTAGATAATAGTATTTTCCCGCTAAATAATATGAGCCACTCATATTTAAAAGGAGTTGTGAAGTATTATTTGTGTTGCACGGGGTGATCCATTAGGCTAAAAACGTAGGACCCTCCTTTTTTTTATACTTGATATCTACATTTGAACATTGTATTTATATTTTTGTAGTCCTTAAGATTTGTACCAATTGCGTTATAATGAACTTCTTCGACCTTTTTATTCTCTTTGTTCATTTGATCACCTAGTCCAGTTACATAGTCCACATAGTTCTAAGTTCAGCCAGGACTCACAGTTATGGACCTCAAAGAGTGCCTAACATCGTCTCTTTGAGGTAATTTGAGCCCTTACCCGATATTTGGTGACATTGACTAGTCAAATGGAGTTATTTGCATAATAGGTTCCCTAATTCACCTTAAAATTATTAGGTGGCGACTCTTCTCTTTTAATACTCATTTAAAAGAGTTGTCACATGCCGAAACTCGATTTCGCGAGAAAAAGGGGTGCGACATCATGGGGACTCTGCTGGGGATATATGTAGGCTCTTACCATAACGAAATTGACTTACGTGGATTATTTTCATTATGCACATCCCTTCCCTTATTCACCTCTATGTTTTTAAACCTGTTATGACATGCATATACCCTACCTTTCTCACCTAAGTTGTCTAGTATGCTATGACATGCACATCACTTTCCCTTTTCACCTCTACTTGATATGACCGCTCTTTATCTTGTCATATTGCTATATCATGTCTACTTTGTTACTTTCTTTTCCTATATTATATAAACTAAAATAACTTATTCCTTTTTGTCTTCCTTCTCTTTCCTTATTTTTCTTGTTATTTTATTTACTGGCTTTAAATAATCACGTAAATATTTGGCAACGTGTATTTATCTCTACATAGAGCATGCTCCACATCATACTCCATAAGTGCCAATTATCAACATAGTGACGTTTGATGAGTGTTCGCTCTCTTCCGAAATTACCCCTTTAGAATCGAAAAGGTTTATTTGTGGTAGACTAGTTGATCAGCGGTGCAGTTGACGGTCCAGTGACTTTCCCTCTCAAGTTGTTTACTTGAGAGTACCTGTCTAGACACTTCTAGAAATCTTACTTCAATATCAAATGTACATGCATCATGTTAAACCTAGTACGGGTTAAAACATTGTTAACGTAATAGACCGCTAAGATAAGACTTGTCCAAAGCCCGACGAGAAATCCACAATCCCAATGAGCATAGTAGTGTTATGTTCATTACAGGGAGAAAATATGCCAATATGTTGATCATTATCGTGTAAATGGTCGAACCTGGAGGGGGAAAGGTGTAACCTTTATTTGTTTTCAAAAAATGAAGCATGAAGTCCCCAGGTTCGGCATGGTCCAAAACATCCCACCTCTTGTGTCTTGCGACAAGAATCAATGGATAAGAGTACTTGGTGACTTGTCGTCTTTGCTTAGTATCCAACCAAATAGAGCTTTGATTGAGGCTTCTACCATGTTCTGGGATGAGAAAAGAGTGGTCTTCCGATTTGTTGATATAGAAATGACTCCTCTCATAGAAGAAATAGGGGGTTTTGCTAGGCTCCCATAGGATAGTCCGGGATTACTAGCACCAGAGAATCGCACCCCTTGCAAATTTCAAAAGATGTTGGGCTTTAAGAAAAATGAAGAATTGCTTTACTTATGAGGAACTTGCTATAACTTCCCTAGGTTGGACGCACCGCCGTGTTTATGTATTCTTCATCTGCTTCTTAGATTTGTTGATATTTAGCACTGAAAGGGGGAAAGATTCACACACGTTTGGCTATGGTTGCAAGAACTTTAATGGAAGGCATTGACGGGAGAACCTATACCATCATTCTTTTTATCCTAGCTGAACTGTACCGCGCTTTGGATTGGTGCAAGCAGGGGTTCGGACATTTTGAAGGTTGTAATCTATTATTGCAAGTCTGGTTATTGGAACACTTTCAGAGGGGAGAATATCATTAAAAACTTCTGCGACAACCATTGAATGATCACATATCTTACCACCATCCAACGAAAATGACATTCATCCCGGATAGGTTCGTTGTCACGACCTGACTTATCCTCCAAAAAGGTATCGTGATGGCACCTAGTCCCTACGACTAGGTAAGCCTAAATTTGCGAAAGATATTAAATAAAACAATAAGTAAATACAGAGTAAACTATATCTACTAAGTAAAACATCGCCACTCGACATGTACAAGAAAGATTCCCAAAACCCGGAATGTCACTTTTAAGTCAAAAACTCTATACCATAATGGCTTTGTACAACGAGAAAGAAATACATCAAAGTCTCTATCTAAACTGGAATGGAAGCTGACTCAGAGGATTCTGCGGACGCGGCAGAATTACCTTACGGTATCCTCAAGGCAAAACTGCATGGCCACCAGCCACGGGACTGCGAGCTTGAACCTGGATCTGCACACGAAAAACATGTGCAGGAAAGGGCATGAGGACACCGCGTTCGGTACCCAGTAAGTACAAGCCTAACCCCAGTCAAGTTGTGACTAGGTAAGGTTAAGGCTCTAGTGGATTTATAAATAAACAGTTTAAATAATATAGAAAGGAAATAAGTTCTAAATAAACAGTTCAAATAAATAATCTGAATTAAACAGCAAAAAATGGAACTCTCGGCTCAGCACGACGTATCTCATAGTGGAAACTCCCGGGATACCATCCCGTAGTTCCATATATAATCATGGAGTACAAGGGGAATCTCCCAGAATACGTCCGTAGTCCCCAATTTAAATATGCAGTGTTGGGGGATCTCCTAGAATACGTCTGTAGTCCCCAATTTAAATATGCAATACAGGGGGATCTCCCAGAATGCGTCTATAGTCCCCAATTTAAATACCAAATAAACACCAATTCTAACAGTACATCAAGATACATGTAGGAAAGCAGGGAAAACTAGCTAAACATGGCGCACAGAGTGTCAATTAAGAAATTCAATATGAAAACAATAAGAATGCTTCCCTAATCTAAGATGAACAATTAAACATGTATAAATGATGAAATTGAAGGACAAGGCATTGTACAATTTTTGAAAGAAAAGTGGGATTTTGCAGAAATGGCATGTGTTTGTACTCGTCACCTCACGTACACGGGGCCCACACAACAATTATATCAAAAATAACCTAGGGGAAGGTCCCCAACACAGAGTTAGGCAAGCCACTTACCTCGACTAATCTACTCAACCCGGAACCACGTTCTATCCACGAGTAACCGACTCTGAATGTCTCAAATCTATTCAATTCAATTGCATAATGTAAATACCACTTTATGAAATCAATCTAGCTAATTATTTTAAAGCTAATACGCGAATTTAGGAAAATTGCCCAAAAAGTCCCCCGAACCCACGTCTCGGAATCAAGTGAAAGTTACCAATTTAGAACACTCATGAACACACTCGAAAAAGAATCATCGAAATACCACATCAAAATCCCATTGAATTCTCGGATTTCTACTTGGGGAACGTTTCTCCCATTAATTAAAATTTGCCCCAAAATTCCTTGATTAGGTTGAAGAAATTGTTATAGATTAATGATATAAGTGAAATAGGATTAGGAATCGTTACTTATGAGTCTTTTCTTCAAAACCCACTCAAAAGCGCCTAATCCCGAGCTCCAAATCCTATTTAGAAGATATGAAATTCAAACCCTCGAATTAGGGGTTATCTACTCAGCGATCTCGCACATGCAACCTATTGGGTCGCACCTGCAGTCCCGAACCTGCAGAAAAGACATCGATGGTGCGGAAACTCATTAAAGGGCTGGGGGTCACACCTGTGGTCTCTGGGCCGCATCTGCAGCTCCGCACCTGCGGATTCCTTACCGCACCTGCGAGCCCAGCTGCCTAGGCCCAAAACTGCACCTCCGCAACATAAGCCGCATATGTGTATCCAGGCCTGTGGCTCCCTTTCCGCAGGTGTGAAACACCAGTACCAACAATGCTTCAGCTGGTGTTTAAGTCAAAAAATCTCCCGTTGAGCACCCGAAACATCCTCGAGGCCCCCCGGACCTCAACCAAAACTACCAACCAGTCCTAATACCTCATACAAACATAGTCGAGTCTTCAAAACATATCACATAACACCAAAATCATCAATTATACATGGATTCAAGCCTAAGGACTTATGAAATTTCAAAAATCCACAACCGATGCTGAAACACGTCAAAACTAATTCGAATGACCTCAAATTTTACACACAGGTGATAACTGACACTACGAACTTGTTTTCAATATCGGAATTACATTCCGAGCCCGATATCAAAATTTCACCGATCGGCTAAAATCGCTAAAATTCTAACTTTTACCAATTCAAGCCTAAATCTACTACAGACCTCGAAAACACATTCCGGACACACTCCTAACCCCAAAATCACCCAACAGAGCTAATGGAGTCGACGTTCCATTCCTGATCCATCTTCACAAAGTTCTAACTACAGTTCGATTTCTAAAGCTTAAACTCAAATATAGGGACTATGTGTCCAAAAACTCTCCGAAATTCACAACTAATCATTCCGACAAGTCCCAAAGGCAGATACAAACGTGGGGAAAACAATTATTAGGGAAACAGGGCGCTAACTCTCAAAATGACCGGCCGATAAAACAATTATTTAAGGCACAACATATGTGGAACCAGAAGGTCATTGTGGGAAGAGAGACTATCGAATCAGACAGGTACCATGTCAGTCATGTGTATTTCTATACATCATGATTTGTAGATGATATAGTGGGAGACGTCAAGCCATGGGTCAATTCGGAAAACAGGATCATTGATGATGATGCTGAGGCACAGGTCAAGTATAGAAGGCTTCGCAATGTACATTCATAAAGCACGGAAGTGTTGTAAGTTGGGTATGTTTCTTTAGCAATCTGACAGACGAGAAGGTACATTGGATGTTTGAGCGGTTTCCTAGCAGTGAGTTCATCATTAGGTCGAGGGATACTACTCATTTTGTATTAATCGAGTTGCGAGGCATTTATCTCTATGCTCCTATAAGGGTAATCGGATAGGAAAGAAGAAAACAAGTCATACCTCGGGTTTCCGACATAGTCCAGTACAAGGCAGATTTCAAAGGGGACATTATTCCTTTCAAGTTTGAGGCACAACATATGTGGAACCAGAAGGTCATTGTGGGAAGAGAGACTATCGAGTCAGACATGTACCATGTCAGTCATGTGTATTTCTATACATCATGATTTGTAGATGATATAGTGGGAGACGTCAAGCCATGGGTCAATTTGGAAAACAGGATCATTGATGATGATGCTGAGGCACAAGTCAAGTATAGAAGGCTTCGCAAAAAGGTTTTCGAGTCAGAAGCTAGGCATCTTGAACAGTATAAAATAGACATGGAGGCTATAAATGAATGGAAGTGTATCACCACTATGTCAAGATAGAGGTTGGAATATCTGGAACAGGGGTTGTTAGAGCTCGAAGAAAAAATGAGAGAGGTTTGCAGATTGTCAAAACACGGATGGCACCGAAGGAGGGAATCTAGCAAAGGCTTACTTATTATTGGATATGCGCGACTTGGGGAACTTGATTGATTGAGTCAAAAGAGCCAAGCATAGAGAAGGTCCTTTAGGGACCAAATAGATTAGAAAAGAATGTTCTTTACTGTTTCTAGTTTCAGATTTCGATTGTAATAAGGCTAAACGCCATTAGTGACTTCATTATATTATCGATTTAGTAAAAGTTTGGCTCATTTTCACATTAATGAAATGACACAATATTGGCATCAATTTTCTCCAAGTTTATGTGTGGCTTAGGCCTACCTCGGGCACAATGAGGTCCCTAAATCAGGACGCGGGTTATTACATTATTTTGCAAAACATGTTTAATATTGCAAGCATTCTCTCAATACTCCTTACTAACTAGGTTACCTTTTTTATTTTTTTATGTTAATTATTCTCATTCCCCAAGGTTGGTTCGTTAATACTAGTATCGTCAGCATATCACACTAGATCTAGAGGTCCTCCACCTCCTCCTCTACCAAGTGATCCCAAGAGCAAGAACAAAGGAAAAGTGAAAATGGATGATATGAATAGTATTAGAAAAGACAACGCTATCATGGTAGAGAATGTCGAAATTTTAGATGGCCGAAGTACTCCGGCACAGAATAAACTAGTCTTACGCCTGGAACAAAAGATCTTGGAGCTACAAGGAGAATTTGAGTAGGTACAAAACTTGGCAAACCTCTCTCTCACCCTAAATGTCCTTGATATTAACAAACAAAATCCAAACACCCAGAAGCAAGCACAACCACAAAACACGCAAAACCAAAACCTGCCACCAAACCCTCCTGCACCACACCAGTACCCCACACTAGGGGTGGTCATCGATCGGTTCGGTTCGGTTATGAATATTATTCGTTTAGCATATCGGTTAGCAGTTTATAAATATGATAAACTGACAGCCAAACCGATAAGATATTAGTTATCGGTTAATTAGTTATCGATCATTATCGGTTCGGTTATCGGTTTACCCGATAAGATAACTCAATCTAGAGTTAAGAAAAAAATAAAAGACAATTCACTCGAGTTAAGCGAAAAAGAGAATAATTCACATATAGTATACTACCAAATTCTGCGTTCTAGCCACAACTAATATTTGAAGAATGTTTCATTTTGACAAATTCATGACGCGTGCAATCTCAAAAATTAAAACTACAACTCCACAAGCATTCCATATCCAATTCACTTGAAAAATTAATTAACAAGGACATAAATTACGACCTTTTGGTTTCCTGCCAAACCATAATCAAGAGATCAATGTAATTTTTCAAAGTCCAATTGTAGCAAGAGCAACAAGAGTAGTAATAATTCAACAGTTGTCCAAACACAACTGAAATAGTGTTAATTTTTCAACAACAATTGTCCAAATACATTAATAACAATACAAATTAGTAGAAATTTCACCTTAAAATTAACAAGTACAAACATAGTACTAAAACATGAGCACAAAATAAAGAATCAAAAACAATCAAAAATCATATATTTTTATTATCGAACTCTACTGTAAAACTCAAAAGAAAAGAATGAAATTTGATCTTAACAAAGAAGTAATTTTGGAATAAAAACTTACCTAAGACTCTAACAATGTTGTTATACTTTGAATTTTAAAGAACTGTTCAAGAATTGAATCAGAGTCTGAAGAGTGAACTGGAAACATAAATCTTGAATGCGGCCTGGAAAATTGGGAGAAAAAGAGAGAATGAATCCCTAGATGTATTTATATACTTAAGGGTAAAATCCTAATTTTATTAAAACTTATTGGGTTATCGGTTAACCCGTTAAGAAATTGGGCAAATCGTTGACCGAACTTGTAACGACCTCGCCAGTAGTTTTGAGAATGTATGTTTCGTTCGGCATCATAAGTCCTTCAACAGCTTCATATTATGTATATCGACCTACGTGCGTGGTTGAATTCAGTTACCGGATGATTAGGACCAAAATCAGAAGAAGGATTCATGTTTTGGAAGCTTAAGCGGTAAATGAGGACTGAAATTTGACTTTTGTGTAAATTGCTCCAGAATGGGTTTTAGATGATTTTAACAGATTCATATTGTGATTTTATACTTAGGAGTGCGTTCGAAATTGGATTTGGAGGTCCATAGGGTGCTTTGAAGCTTTTCGGCAAAAGTTGGAAAAGTTGAAGTTGGAAGGTGGAGAGATTTGACCAATAGTCGACTTTGGTGATATAGAGGTCGGAATGCGATTTTGAGAGATAGCTTCAATCAGAGAACTTGAGAAGGATCTCTTTATGACCGCATCAGAGAGCGTTAGTATGATGACCCCCACCTTCTGGTTCTTCGGGACCTGGTCCGGCGAGGTGATGTCAGGGATGTGACATAGATGATGACGGCGTGATGAGGATGCAAGGTCGGATCTATGTGTCCAATGTGGAAGGGGCTTCAGGAGTTGATTCTTGAAGAGGCTCATAGCTCTCAGTACTTCATTCATCCGGGTACCGCGAAGATGTACCAGGACCTGAGACAACACTATTGGTGGAGAAGGTAAAAAAAGATATAGTTGGATTCGTGTCCAAGTGTCTCAACTATTAGCAAGTTAAATATGAACATAAGAGACCGGGAGCGTTACTTCAGAGGTTAGAGATCCTAGAGTGGAAGTGGGAACGGATCACCATGGACTTTGTTGTTGGACTTCCTCGCACTTTAAGAAAGTTCTATGCTATTTGGGTGATCGTGGATCGGCTGACCAAGTCAGCCCATTTCATTCTAGTGTTGACTACATACTTCTTAGAGAGATTGGATGATGTTTACATCAGTGAGATTGTCCGCCTTCACCGTATTCTTGTATCCATCATTTCAGACAGAGGTACAAAGTTCACA
The DNA here is from genome assembly GCA_005239495.1 of Nicotiana undulata. Lineage (NCBI taxonomy): Eukaryota > Viridiplantae > Streptophyta > Magnoliopsida > Solanales > Solanaceae > Nicotiana > Nicotiana undulata. The sequence continues at coordinate 86,862 of ML274471.1, read as the reverse complement.
TCATGGGTGTGGAAGGTTATACGTCAGGAGTTGGGCACTAGGGTGGAGATGAGCATAACCTTTCACCCTCAGAAGAACGAGCAGTCCGAGCGCACAATTCAGATTCTCGATGATATGCTTCGTGCCTGTGTGATGGAGTTCGGAGGGTCATGGGACCAATACTTTCCACTTGCAGAGTTTTCTTACAACAACAATTACCAGTATATCATTCAGATGGCACCGTATGAGGCTTTGGACGGTAGGCGGTGCCGGTCCCCAGTGGGATGGTTTGAGCCAAGCGAGGCCCGATTGTTGGGTACATATTTGGTCCAAGATGCCCTGGACAATGTATAGGTGATTCAGGAGAGACTTCGCACAACCCAGTCCCGACAGAAGAGTTATGCGGACCGGAAGATTCATAATTTGGAATTTATGGTTGGTGAGTGGGTCTTGCTTCGGGTATCGGCTATGAAGGGAATCATGAGGTTCGGGAAGAAGGTAAAGTTGAGCCTGAGGTTCATTGGGCCTTTTGAATTATTGTGGCACGTTGGGGAGGTTGCTTATGAGCTTGCCTTGCCTCCCAGCCTAGCAGGAGTTTATCCGGTATTCCACGTTTTTATGCTCCGGAAGTATCACGGTGATTCGACTCATGTATTGGATTTCAGCTCACTCCAGTTGGACAAGGATCTATTTTATGTTGAGGATCCATTAGCCATTTTGGATAGGCAGGGCAGAAAGCTCAGGTCAAAGAATATTGCTTCAGTAAAGGTCCAGTGGAGAGGTCAGTCAGTCAAGGAGGCGACTTGGGAAGCCGAGCAGGATATGCGCAGCCAGTACCCTCCTCTTTTCACAACTTAAGGTATGTCTTTATACTCGTTTTAGGACGAATGATTGTTTTAAGAGGGAGAGTATGTAACAACCCGGACGGTCGTTTTGAGACATAGAGCCATTATCCCCTAATAACTTTTTTACCCATGTTTGTTTCTACTATCGGTACTTGCCGGAGTGGTTGGTTATGGAATTCAAAGAGTTTTGGGATACTTAGTCCCTAGATGTGAATTGTAGCCTTAGAACTTGGACCGTAGTCGGAAGTGTGTGAAGACGGATCTAGAATGGGATTCCGTCGACTCCCTTAGCTCCGTTGAGTGATTTTGGGGTTAGGAGCGCGTCCGGAATGTGTTTTGGAGGTGTGTAGAATTGGCGTAAGTTAGATTTTCGGCGATTTTGGCCGATAGGGGAATTTTTGATATCGAGCTCATAATGGAATTCCAGAAGTGGATGTAGGTTTGTAGTGTCACTTGTGACCTGTGTGTCATATTTGAGGTCATTCGGACTAGGTTTGACGTGTTTCGACGTCGTTTTATAGAATTTGAGAAAATGCTAAGTTCTTAGGCTTAAATCCATGTTTAATTCACGTTTTTGGTGTATTCAATGTGGTTTGAAATATCGACTAAGTTCGAATGACGTTATAGGACTGGTTGGTAGATTTGGTTGAGGTCCCGGGGGCCTTGGGTGTATTTCGGATGCTTAACATGAAGAAATTTGGACTTAGGCAAATCTGGTGTTACTAGTTCTGGTGTTTCGCACTTGCGGAGGGGAGCCCGCAAGTACGCTGGGGGTGATCGCAGATGCGAAGATGAGAATGGCTTGTTGGGCTCGCAGATGCTGATGGGTGTCCGCAGATGCCTTTGTGTGTCCGCAGAAGCGGAACCGCAGATGCGGCCCAAGGATCGCAGATGCGGACCCAGACCGTTTAAGTGATTTTTGCACCTGCATTGGTTTTTCCGCAGGTGCGGGACCGCAGATGCAACCCCATGAGTCGCAGATGCGGAAATCGCTGGGCAGAAATAGGGAGCTCGAGGGTTTGAAATTTCATAACACAAAATTTGATTTGGAGCTCAGTGGGAGATGATTTCTCAAGTGATTTGGGTAACGAATTCTAATCTATTTTGACCATAATAAAATAATCTATTGTTGTTTTCCTCGTCTAATTAAGGAATTTGAGGTTAAAAGTTTGGAAGTGGGGGAAAAGGTTCCTCAATTGAAAATCTGAGATTTGATTGAGATTTTGATGTCGCATTTAGATGAGTTTTGTTCGAGTGAACTCGTGAGTGAACGGGTGTTCATAATTTGTATATTTTACCTGATTCCGAGACATGTGCCTGGGGAGACTTTTTGGGGCGATTTTGCTAATTTCGTGTTTTAGCTTTGAATTAATTAGTTAAATTAGTTACTTAAAGTTATATTTACATTATGCAATTAATTTGAATAGATTCAGGCCATTTGGTGTCGGATACTCGTGGCAATAATGTGGTCTCAAGTTGATTTGAGCGGTTGAGGTAAGTGGCTTGCCTAACCTTGTTTTGGGGACTTTCCCTTCGGATATTTGATGCGTGAGTGTCATGTGCGTGATGTGACGAGTACGTACACGGGCTGTTATTGAAAAAAAAAAGCTGTTTTTTCTCCTTAAATCATAAATTGTTTTTCTCTTATTAAATTGCACTCGTACATTAAATTGCTTAGCTAAGATTAGAGAAGCATGCTTACGTGTTATAATTTCTTATATGACACTTTGTGCTACATGCTTAGTTAAATCCCTATTTTCCTTATCTGTGATTAGTATAAATTGTATAACTCGATGCCATACCTGTCACTTTATCTCGCGTCACATATTTAAATTTGGATTGTTGACGTAGTCCGGGAGATCCCCCTTATTGCATATTTAAATTTGGACTACGGGCGTATTCCGGGAGATCCCCATGTACTGCATATTTACTTTGGGACTTCGGACGTATTCCGGGAGATCCCCCTGTACTGCATAATCATTCGGAACTACAGGACGGTATCATGGGAGATTCCACATTGCGTTTTACCTTGTTCTGAGCTGAGGGCTCCCTTGACTGTTAAGTTTTCGAGAATATTTCTTTAACCGTTTACTGTAGAATTGACTTATCTCTTTTACTATTTAATTTATTATATTTACTCTGGTAGGGCCTTAGCCTGAGCTTGTCACTACTTGACCGAGGTTACGCTTGGAAGTTACTGGGTACCATTGTGGTGTACTCATGCACTTTCCTGCACAGGTTTTGTGTGCAAATCTAGGTACCAGCTATCATCCTCGAAGATAGTACGCGTTGCTGATTTCTAGGAGACTTCAAGGTAATTCTGCCACGTCCGCAGAATCCTCAGAGTCCCCTTCTACTCTATCGTCTAGAGTCTATTTATGTCTTTTCAGATTTCTGGTTAGAGCTACAGTAGTTTATAGAAGCTCGTGACTTAGTGAAATTCAGGGTCATTGGGAGAATATTTTTGTATATGTTTAGCGGCACCGTTTTGTTATTTAGATTATGCCTTTATTTCCTTATTTATTGTGTTTTCTTTAAGTTTTTCGTAATTTTAGGCTTACGTAATCGTAAAGACTAGGTGTCGTCACGACACATTGTGGAGGGGCAATCTGGGTCGTGACAGTTATGTCAATTGGGACTTGTCTACAAAAATTGGTGCCATTCCGGCCTAAATTGATAGGGTTCGGCACGAGTTTTAGAAGTTGGAAGATTTGAAAGTTCATAAGATCAATTCATGGTGCGATTTGTAGTGTCGTCTTTATTTGATGTGGTTTGAGTCCTAGAGCGAGTCCGTGTTAGGTTATTAAACTTATTGGTATGTTTGGACGGGGTCCCGAGGGGCTCAAGTGAGTTTCAAATAGGTTTGGGTTATGTTGCGCTCGTTTTTTTATGTTTCAGCGTCGTTTCTTCAAGCATAAATGGTACCACATTAAGCAAACGAGCTCTAATTTCTGTTTTGATTGAAAAATTAGATCAGTATCGTAATAACGGAGCTATAGAAAAAGAACCGTCGAATTTGGACATCGTATGAGGAAGTTATGCTCATTTGAGTGTCGTAGAAGAAAGTTAGTGTTGGTGCTGGTGCTTCGCAGATTCGAAGTTGGATCCGCATCTACGGAGCCGCGGGTGCGAATAGTTTTCCACAAAAGCGGAAATCACAGCTGGAAATGCGCATGCGCAGATATTTTTGTCACAAATGCGAAAATTCCTGAGTATAAAAAAATCAGATCGTGTCATTGTAGTATTTTGAGCATATCTTGAGTTATAGAGCTCCGATTGAGGTGATTTTTGCGGTGTGCTTCTCGTCCTTTCATGGAGGTCAGTATCTAAGTATACTGTTTTTATTTTAATATGGTTACAGAAGTTCTTGTTTTTAATTAATCCATGTTTTGATTGGAGAATTGGGGGTTTTATCCAAAACTTTTCTAAAGAGAATGATTGGGTTTGAACATTGATTTGGTATCGAAATTTGATGAAATTAGTATGGTTGGGCTCGTAATTGAATGGGTGTTCGGATTTAGTATATTTTTTCGGGTTCCAAGGTGCGGGCCTGGAGTCGATTTCTTGATTTTTGTAAAGATTGAGACTTTATGATCCGGAATAGTTCCTTATGAGTTTTAAAGTTATTTTGATTAGATTTGAGCCGTTCGGAGGTCTTTTCAACCGAGAAGTTCATTTTAGAGTACCAAATTGTCTTCTTTGAGGTAATTATCATGCCTAACCTTGTGTGGGGAACTACCCCTTAGGATTTGAGTCTTCTATGTTGATTGTAGTCCGTGTACGCGAGGTGACGAGTGCGTGCTCGGACTTATTTGTGAGAAGTTGGCCTTTTAGGGTTCTTAGGTCCTTATATTCACCGTGTATGAAGTTGTTCTTGATACGTTTGAGTTCATACTTGCTAGTTTCACCTCTACATGCTTTGATTAGAGATAATTGCTTTAGAATTCACCCTTACTGTCTACTTGACCCTGATTTGACTTAACCAAGGATTTTACCTCTTCTATCGTCATGCTATATTTTCATAACTGCTTATCTTTAATTAAAATTATTATTGTCTCATCCTATAATTGTTTAGTCTTAATTGGAGTTATGATTATCTTTTGTTGCTTACCCTTACTTGATTGCTGAATATTCCTCGTAATTGCTCAACCTCAAAAGGAGTTTATATAACCTATATCTTAGTTGGCTTGCCTTTATTTGGAACTATTTGAATCGTGTTGGCTTCTTATTGTTGACTTGACTATTGTTGAATCGTTGCTACATTTTTGTTTTCCCTTGTTAAGTTGTTCTCCTTGCGCCTAACATTCTTTACTGTGGTTATTCCTTGTGAATGAGTCCTACCATTCTTTGTGATTAAAGTTCTTGAATTGATTTACTCGTCGTACTTTGCATTACTGTCATTGTTTCTTTTGTACATGTTGTGGTGATGTACGAGGTTCAGTCGTGCTATAATTGTTATCTTTGTTTGTTGCACTGCATATTTAAATTGGGACTAAGGAACGATATTCTGGGAGATCCCCCTGTACTGCATATTTTCTTTGGGACTACAGAACGGTATTCCGAAAGATCCCCCAGCATTGAATATTTATTTTGGGACTACGGACGTATTTAGGGAGATTCCCATGCCTTGCATATTTACTTTGGGACTACGAACGTATTCCGGGAGATCACCCCCAGCACTGCATATTTATTTCTGGACTGCAGACGTATTTTGGGAGATCCCGCTGTACTGCATAATTATTTCGAGACTACGGGGCGGTATCCCTGTAGATTTCTATGTTGTTATATTTGTGTTCGGAGCTGCTAATCTTCTATGCTTAGGTGTCACAGGGTAATTTATACTCGAAGGATATTTACTTGAAAAGCTTATATTTGAAAAGTATTTATCTTGAAGGAACTATGTTTGAAGGATATTTATTTGAAAGAGATATATTTGAAAAGTATTTATCTTGAAGAACTATGTTTAAAGGATATTTATTTGAAAAGCTTATATTTGAAAAGTATTGATCTTGGAAGAACTATATTTGAAGGATATTCATTTGAAACATTTATACTTGAAAGGTTTATATCTTGAAAAAACTATGTTTGCAGTATATTTATTTGAAAAAAAAGGCTATTTAAAAAAAAAGAGTTTTCTTATTGGAAAGGATTATATTCTAAAGACCTCAATTTAAAAACTTACGGGTGAAAGTTTACACTTGAAGGATTAGACTAATTTATTGGGGTTTGTTGGCTGAGACTTGTTGTTAAAATTATTGCAGTTGCTGAGTTACTACTTGCCTTTACTGTAATGTGGATTTTCGGTCTTGGGCTGTGTTACCGTTCAATCTTCTGTGTCTTATTATGGTGTTCTGCTATTACTTGTTGTTTTTCCTTCCTTATTGAAATTGCTATTTCTTTACTCATATCGCATAGTCCTTAGATAGATGTCATGTTTTGTCATCCCTATACTTATGCTTGTTCAGTTTATTACAGCAATGGGTGTCTTGACTAGTCCTCGCCACTACTTGACCGAGGTTAGTCTTGACAGTTACGGGACACCGTTGCGGTGTGCTCATACTACGCTTCTGCATATTTTGTGCAGATCCAAGTATTGATCATTAGTAGATGTGCAGATCCTTGCTAAAAAGACTCAAGGCAAACCTGTCGCTGCATTCGCAGGCTTCAGAGTCACCTTCTTACCTTGCATTAAAAACGTTTTTACTCATTTCCAAACATTTGTATTTAGAGGTTGTAGCAACTCTGTAGAGCTTATGACTTGTACTACCGGTTTTGGAAAATTATAAATTCTGTAAAGAATTCTATATCAAGATGGATAGATTTCCTTTGTTATTGTTGTTATTCAGTAAATGTTAGGCTTACCTAGTCCCTAATACTAGGTGTCATCACGATACCCAATAGAGGGAAATTTGGGTCGTGACAGAACTGATAACCCAATAGTGAAAAAATACAAAACCGTTACCGAACAGTTAACCCAATAACCTGATATCGATACCCCAATAAGCTTTTTTTGGTCCGGGCTATCGGTTATACCTAATATATGCCCAGCCCTGCACCACACCTCCAGTACCAACTCCTCAATAACACCTTCACCACCCAACCCAATACCCACAGACTACCACTTAGAATACTCCCCATAATGCACCACAACCCACTCCTGATCCCCAAAACTCAACCAATAACCACCATTATGCCTAGATCCCCAGAATCCACCAAAGCAAATTGATATGTGGAAACCTTACCCCATACCCCGTAACAAACTCTATATATACCTAAATCAGCCAAAAGGACCTGCTTATTAATAATATCGTGGAAGAACTCAAGAAGCTCACTGGCATGGTTCAGAATGTCGAATGTGGTAAAGGTGTTGAAGGTTTGAATTATGAAGACTTGTGCACTTAGCCAGATGTAGAGTTGCCGGAGGGTTACAAACCTCCCAAATTTTAAATAATCGATGGAACTGGTGATCCAAAAGTGCATCTCAGGACATATTGTGACAAGCTTGTAGGAGTGGGCCAAAACGAACAAATCCGCATGAAACTGTTCATCCGATGCCTCACAAAAGATTCATTATCCTGGTATATCAGCCATAATCCAAAGATGTGGGTGAGCTGGGTAAGCATCACATCAAACTTTATGAACGGGTTCAGGTTCAACACAGAAAACGCACCAGATGTTTTCTACATTCAAAACCTCAAAAAGAAACAAACAGAGACCTTTCATGAATATGCTACTCGGTGGAGATCTGAGGCTGCAAAAGTAAGACCAATGCTCAAAGAAGAACAAATGAATATGTTCTTCGTCAGAGCTCAAGACCCGCAATACTATGAAAGGTTGATGGTTATTGAGAACCACGAATTCTCCAACATCATCAAGCTAGGAGGAAGAATACAAGAAGGGATTAAAAGTGGGATGGTGACAAATTTTGAAGCACTGCAGGCCACAAATAAAGCCTAGCAATCGGGAGGTATTTCAAAGAAAAAGGAAGTAGGGATTGTAAAGGTGGTCCAAGGTCCTAAATCTCCACTCACATACCAGACACCTCCACCTACATACCAGCCTTAACCCTCCCCCCCCCCTAGATACCAACAACCTGCTACTACCTACCACGCCAATAATACTCAACCCGCATGTTACAATTCACCTCCACACGCCAGCCAAAACAACCAAAACCACGACCAAATTTTGACCGCAGACCACCTAGACAATACACCCCAATCGCTGAGCCCATACACCAATTATATGAGAGATTGAAGGTTGCTGGTTATGTCACTCCCATCCTTGCCATTGCTATGGAGAATTCTTCTCAGTGGATTAACCCGAACAAGACATGTGCCTATCATTCAGGCATGAAGGTCATACAATTGATGAGTGTCCCACACTAAAGGACAACATTCAAACACTTATCGACAACAAGTTCATACAAGCAAAGGAAACTGCACTAAATGAGCAAAACAACCCTCTCCCAGATCGCATAGGTGAGGGAGTGAATGTAATAGAGACTGACAAAGAACGGGATCTGAAATGGTCAATCTCGATCATTCGAGAGGGGGATGATCCTAAGATGTCTTTGGTAACCCTCACACCAGTTGTGGTACAAACCCAAGCACCATCTGACATCAAAGTGATTGCACCCATCACTTTGATGGTATCTCCCACACCATCTTACAAGTCTGATGCCATCCCATGGGACTATGTTGTGGAATCCAGGAGAAAAGGGAAAGAAAATATGGAGGAGACAGGTGTTGCACAAGGCATGACTAGAACATGCAGAGTCTATACACCTGAAAACTTGGGGGAACATGCAAAGAAACCGCATCTAATCCTCCTATTATCGAGAGGGATACTAATGAACTTTGGAGGAAAGTACAAGCAAGGGAATACTCTATTGTCGACCATCTGAACAAAACTCCCACTCAGATATCCATTTTGTTGTTGTTGCAAAACTCTGAGACACGCAAGAACTCCCTGATGAAAGTATTGAGTAAAGATTATGTACCAAACAACATCACTAGTGGGGAGATGGAAAACATGGTCGAGCAGGTACTGGAGAGCCTCAAAATCACCTTTCACGAAGATGAGCTACCACCAAAAGGACTAAGGCACAACGACATTGCACATCATAGTGCGATTTGAGGATAAGTTTATCGCCAGGGTCCTAATACACGGAGGATCCAGTCTCAACATATGCCCACTGACTACCCTAAAGAGGTTGGGTAAAGGCCTGTACGAGATACAGATGAGGAGCATGAACATAAAGGCGTTTGATGGGTCCCAAAGAGCCACAATCAGAGAAATCAATCTCCGTTTAAAGTTGGGCCCAACCTAGTTTGATGTTGAGTTCCAAGAGCGTGATATATCTGCCACATATAATTTATTGTTGGGACGACCATGGATACACAACGCTGGGGCTGAGGATTCTACTTTGCATCAAGCTGTGAATTTTGAATGGAATCACAAAGAAGTTCTTATCCACGGGGATGGAAGCAACCCCATCTACACCAATCAAATCGTTCCAGTCATTGAGAATAAGAAGAAGTTGGGTGGATAGATTGTAAAGACCCGTAAAATTTATAACTAAAAGTGATGCCCGGATAGCTCCCAATGTTGATATAACTGTAGAAATTCTTAAAACGGACCCCTTTGGAGTGAAAAGTACCTAGGACTTAAAAGATTGAATTTTCCAGAATTGCATAGATATGCGGTCCACTATGCGATCGCAGATCATGTATGCGGATCGCATAGTTGTCGCATACCTGGACAGTTTGCTGCCTATTTTGAGGACAGCTATGCGTCCCATAATGCGATCTCATTTCATGAAATGCGGGCCGCATAGTTGTCGCATTCATGCATTTATATTTTTGCGAAGCGAGTTATGCGGCGCACTATGAGATCGCATAACAGGCATGCGGACCGCATAGCTGCCGCATACATAGGCAGTCTACTTCTCTTTTTGGCCCAGCTAAGGGACACTTATGCGACAGGTTTGCGGACTGCATAGAAGGAATGCGATCTCATTTCTGACCTCATACCTTCTTCGGGGCTTCTAATTTCTAATTTCAAAACCCGACCCCCAGCTTAATAAAACACCCATCCCCTTTATTTTTAACGACTATCTGATTAAAATAGAGAGAACTGAGAGTGGGTTCTAGTGAGAGAAAGTCACCATCTTCAACAAATTAATCCTCCATCTCTACTCAGGCCTAGAATTAATCAAGTAAACGTCATCTTCTTCATCATAAGAGGTAAGTTTATACCCCATTTTCCCTTAATTCCCAGATTCTAGTTAAAATGGAACACACATAGGTTATTTCTTGAAGGTAAGAGTTAAAAACCTTACATGCATGTGATTAATTTACCATAATATAGTAAAGGGAAGTAGGTTAGAGTAATATTCCCCAAAAAGGGGTTATGCAATCAAAAGGAACACATAACGTTTGATAAAATGCCCAAATGAGTCCAAGTCATATTCATGATTCCTAATCCTAGGTTTAAATGTGTCACATTGTAAATTAGATTGAGGGCGCTAGAAGGTCCGGTGATTTGAGATAGAAATTAAGGAGAAATTCCAACTCGAGGTATGTATGAATAACTCTAATCTTCACAGGATAAACCCGTTGTGTTCACTTTCTGGGTATTACTCTCTTGTTGATTATCTATGGAATTTATGTGTTCTATGTGCCTAATTGAGGAATTCTTTCTTCTATATTGTCCCATGCTTCTACCATGTTGTTATGTTATTTGAGTGTATAAATTGTGGTCATCATGTTCCCTTTTTACTATGTGTGTGATCCCATTATGTGATGGGTGTGGAAAAAAGTGAAAGGATGGAATGATATGGAATACGAATAAAGATATGGTAATGACATGAAATACGAATCAAGAGGTTAAATTGATATGAAACATGAATCTATGATTGGATTGTTATGGAATATTGATTAAAGGATGGATTGTTGTGAAATATGAATCAAAAGATTCTAATGATATGAAAGATGAATCAACTAATGATATGTGTTGGGGATCAAAATGGTTAAAAATGATGTAAGTGATCTAAAATAACCATAAATGGACCAGGAGAATGTCCTAGGGGTGAGAAAGCCTATCCGATCTGGCTGGGAGCGGACTCCAAGCCGTACACATAGATGACTTGATATTGTGATATGATTATGATATGATGATGATTATTGTCCTCACTGTTTCAGTTGAGATGGCCTAGCCGATATGGCAGAGATCGGACGACGTGTGCAGTGCACATGCCACGGTGTTAGCCTAGCCAATTCGGGCAGAGATCAGACTCCGTGTGACCAAGCCACGGTGGTGATATGTGATGTGATTGAAATTCGGACCTCACCTAGGATGTCTTAGCCGATCGAGCAGAGATCGGACTCCATGTGACAACAACACAATGGATCAGTAATAATAATAACAAGATGAAACCTAAAAGAACATTAACCAAAAGATGGCAAAACGGGATGAAGGATGTGGTAACTCTTGTTTGTGTTTTTCCTTGCTTCGGTGTATTGTTGGATGATGCCTCTATTTGTGTTGACTGTTGATGTTTATCCTATCTAGAGCATGTTTGTTCATACATATTAGTACTATTCAATGGTACTAACGTCCCTTTTGCCGGGGGCGCTACATCTTTTAAATAGATGTACGTGGTTCCGTAGCAGGTAGCGATGATCGTCGATACTGGTGCCTTTCCTCCATCCCTTCAGGAGTTCTGGTTATCCCCACTTCCTCTCGGGGCTGTGTGTAGTTCATGTTAACTCATTTTGTATATGTCGTTCTTTTGAGGTATAGTCGGGGCCTTGTTGCCGGCAAGTCTATGTATTCTTTTCCGTACTCTTTGAGGCTCCGTAGACATTATGTGGGTTGTAAATATATTTTGGGTAGTCGTTGTACTTACTCGTAATTGTGGTTCCGTATCGGGAATGTTGTACTTAGTATGTATGTTTTGGTAAGATCTAATGTTAAAACGTTAAAAGAGAAAAATAATGGACTTTATGTTGTGAATCCACGCTTTTGATTTTCTCTTGGTATTTTATATGAATAATGTATGCTATAAACATGGGGAAACGCGTTGGGTAGGAAAGGCAAATCAGGCTCGCTTGACTGGGTTCATTCAGTTGGGAGTCGGTCCCGTCCCTCGGCTTTAGGGCGTGACAAACTTGGTTTCAGAGCCTAAGGTTTTAAAAGTGTCCTAGGATTTCTCAGATCCGTGTCTAGTAGAGCCCTTCTTATCGGTGTGTTGTCGACCACATCTATAATTAGGGGGTTGCAGGGACATTTAGGAAAATACCCTTTATTGTCATTCTGCATCGTGCGATATGTTGAAAGATGAGGTTGTTGTCTCTAACTCGTGCATTGTTCCAACTTTCAGTAAATGGCACCCAAGAAGAGAGCTCGACTCGGCCTAGAGGCCAATGCCACCCCAAGTGTGGCCATAAATTCTCCATCTGGTTGTGTGGGTGTGAATGATCCCCCGACTATGAATCTGCCTGACTCCTCCTTTCCTGGCCAGACTATTCCAATTCCTGCTCCATGGGAGGGTGCTACGATCCCTCCCGTTGATTCCGCTGATGTTCCTGATCCAGCTTCAGCTTGTGGTTCCGGTATTTCTGATGGGGACCTTAGGGGAGCTATTCAGATGTTGACACAGCTAGTGGCCTCCTAGTCCCAAAGATCAAATGTTTCCCCTTCGTCTTCTAGTGAGCAAGGGGATTCTTAAGGTTCCAGAGTTAACCAATTTCTTCAGTTAGCCCCTCAAGAGTTCACAGGTACTGACCCAGAGGCTGATCCTCAAGAGTTTATCGACGAGATGTACAAGACCCTTGGAGTTATGAGGGCTACCGAGATAGAGGGTTGGAGTTAGATTCCTATCGTTTGAAGGGAGCGGCGTATTCGTGACTCTAGATGTGGGAGGATTCCCGTGGGGGGGGGGGGGGGGGGGGGGGAGCCCTCCGGTGAGATGGGATGAGTTTGTAGAGGTCTTCATGGAACATTTCTTGCCCGCCGAGACTAGGGCATCCCGTGCTACAGAGTTTGAGGTCCTCAGGCAGGGAAACCGAAGTGTGTGGGAGTAACACATGGAGTATGTGCGCCTGTCCAAATATGTTATTCACATGGTGTCGACTATGGAGGCCAAAATTTGTCGGTTTGTTCAGGGCCTTGGTCCCTTGGTTGTTAATGAAGATGCTACAGCTACTCTGCACTCAGATATGAACCATGGGAAGATTGGGGGATTCGCCCAGGCTACAGAAGCTCGGAAATTGAAGATAAGAATGGAGAGAGAAAATAGTAGTAGGGCCCGGTCAGCGGGAAACTTTGGGGTTTCTTTTGGAGGTGGGAGACCAGTCCTTGGGAGGGGGTCATCAGGACCATCCCAGTCTCATGCCCAATCATCATCTAGTGCCCCACCACCAGTTCGTCACCATCATCATCAATAGGGAGGTCGTTTTGGGTCCAGTTCAGGCAGCAGGGGGTTCCATCAGCCAGGTCGTTCAGATTGGAGGTTCCAGCAGCAGCAGAGGGGCCCATGCCCCAAGTGTGACAGGTTTCATACTGGGCCCTGTTATTTGGATCGGCCAGTATGCTATGGTTGTGGGGTGAGGGGTCACATTCAGAGAGACTGCCCTTCATTTCGCCAGGGAGCAGGTTGGGGTGCCGTCCAGCCATCCAGTTCTTCAGCTACTACATCTTCAGCATGCCTACCAGCCCAAGGCCCTTCAGCACCAGCAGGGCGTGGTGCAAATAGGGGTGGTGCATGAGGTCAGGGAGGACCCAGTCGGTTCTATGCTTTGAGTGGTCGACAGAGTGCGGATGCTTCTCCAGATGTTGTCACAGGTATTCTGATTGTTCAATCTCATGATGTTCATACTCTTATTGATCTCGTGTCTTTCTTATCATATGTCACTCCTTTTATTGCTTCGAGTTTTGTGATAGAACCCGAATAACTCTATGAGTCGTTCTCAGTGTCGACTCCAGTTGGTGAATCTATTATGGCCGCGCGAGTCTATAGGAATTGTGTTGTCACGGTGCATGGTCGGGATACCACGACCGATATTATTGAGTTAGGAATGGTAGATGTTGATGTAATTATGGGAATGGATTGGCTCTATTCGTGCTTTGCTATACTCAAGTGCCGGACCAGGATTATGAGGCTTGAGTTTCCTAATGAACCAGTTATTGAGTGGGAGGGGAATAATATCGTGTCAAGAGGTAGTTTTATTTCCTATATTAAGTCCTCAAAGATGATCAGAAAATGGTGAATCTACCATTTAGTTCCGGTTGCGGACACCACTTCAGAGGTGCCTGCTCCCGAGTTTGTTCCTGTTGTGAATGAATTTCTTGAAGTATTTTCGGATGAGCTTCCCAGGATTCCACCAGATAGAGAGATCGATTTGGGGATTGATGTATTTCCAGATACGTAGCAAATATCTATTCCACCCTACAGGATGGCACCAGCGGAATTGAGCGAGTTAAATGAGCAGTTGAAAGATCTTCTAGAAAAGGGTTTCATTAGGCCAAGTGTGTCGCCTTAGGGCGCACCGGTTCTGTTTGTAAGAAAGATGGATCACTTCGGATGTGTATTGATTTTCGGCGGCTCAACAAGGTCTCTATAAAAAACAAATACCCGTTCCGGCGGTTAGATGATTTGTTCGACCAATTGAAAGGTGCTAGGTTCTTCTCAAAGATTGATTTACGGTCCGGGTATCACCAATTAAAGATTAGAGAGCAGGATATTCCTAAGACCGCTTTCAGGACTCGTTATGGGCACTTTGAATTCTTGGTAATGTCTCTTGGGCTGACCAACGCCCCAGCAGCCTTTATGGATCTTATGAATCGGGTCTTCAAGCAATTTGTCGACTCTTTCGTGATTGTTTTCATCGATGATATCCTTGTTTATTCGCGAAGTCAGGAAGATCATGCTAATAACCTCAGGTCAGTTCTGTAGATTCTCCATCAGCAGCAGTTGTATGCAAAGTTCTCAAAATGTGAGTTTTGGCTAGAATCAGTTACCTTTTTGGGCCATGTGGTTTCCAGGGAAGGGATTCGGGTCGATCCCCAGAAGATAGCAGCGGTGAAGGATTGGCCTACACCAATGACCCCGACAGAGATTCGCAGTTTCTTGGGTTTAGCTAGATATTACCAGAGGTTCGTCGAAGGATTCTCTACCCTCTCCTCCCCATTGACCAAGATGACGCATAAAACAGTTATGTTCCAGTGGTCTAATGCTTGTGAAAAGAGTTTCCAGGAATAGAAATCAAGATTGACTTCGGCGCAGGTTTTGACCTTGCCGGGGGTGTTGATACCCAATTTTTCCTCAAACTATTTTTTAAATTTGCATATATACCTCAAAATCATTTTATAATAATTGGCATTTTCCCATAATTTTACCAATTTATTTTCCTATTTTGTTTAGTGTTTTAAACTCGATAATTATTCATAAATTGCATTACAAATAATTTCAAATTATTTCTTAGCTCAATATACCATTCTAGTCCTGTCAAGATTTAATTCTTTCATAAATTAACCAATTTTGGCATTATTTAATTACAATTACAATAATTTTACAATTATAGCCTAATCATATATTTTATACCATTTTAATCACTGATTAGTTGTTTTATATTTTTTATATTAGCTAATTACCTTAATTGTATTTATTTAACCTCAATTTCATTTTGTATATAATTATTAGCTATTTTTATTTGAATTTAATTTTTTATATAATTATTAGTATTTAACTTATAGCCATTTTTTAATTTCAATTTCAGTCTTATTTACCCAAACCCATAGCCTAATTAAACTGACCAAACAACCCAAGGCCCAATTCTTAAATACCCGACCCAATCCCTATTTCAACCTGAGCCGTTGATTAATTCAAAGCAACGACCCATATCAAAACTTACCAAAATTAACTAAGACTTACCCCCCTCCTCCTATGACCTCTCATTTGCCCGGTCGCTCATTCTCTCTCTATCTCTATCTGGTTCTCTCTAGAACCTTCCCTTGCCTCCCCGCCCCCCCCCCCCCCCCCCCCCCCGGTGAAGTTCGTCCGTCTTCTCCGGCTAGTCCCCTCGCCGGAAACTATGGCCTCCCATCATCTCCTGGTTACTCGTTCGCCCTACACCGGTCTAATGACACCCTAAGGCTCTCAGGCGAACCTGGAGCGGTTCACTCACCTCTCATGGTCCCTCATGCCAATTTTCGGCCACCTCCATCCGTCTGAGTAAGAGCTACTACTTTCTCGACTAACGCCGACAACATCTTTAAGGTTTTCTTGTTTCTCTGGGTTCCTTGTAACCCTAACTCCTGATATCTTTCCGATTTCTTCTAGATCTGCCTTGGATCTATGTATATCGTGAAGCTTTTTACATGTTTTTATTTGAAGAACCTTCCTATTTTAAATGATCTTTCATCTTCAAACTAGAGTTTCATAACCCTATCTTTTAAATGGTTTTCATACAATTTTCCAGTATTCTCTTAAGATTTCTATTGTGTTTAATGATTTTATTGAAGTCTCCCTTTATCTGAGTTGTGTTAAGAAAACCCTAATCTTTAGCCTTGGGTCTCTGAATACATGTTTGCATATGTGCTTTATGATTCTTTGAAGTTTTTACCCTGTGGTGTTCGTATATGTTTCTGACTTTCTTACTCTCTCTACGTGCCTCCATGTTTACCCTGTAATACACATGAATCCTTAGCTAGTATGATTTTACTCTACTGAGATTGCTAGTGTTTCAGAGTTCTTGAACATTGTCTATTTAATTCGTGTTATTTTCTTTTAGCCAGTGCCTTATTTGAATCCTTGATTCCCTCAGATTAGTTTCCTTCACTGATCTCTTAAGGTAATACACTACTGATTTTTTACCATGAGTTATTCACTTTCCTTATTAGATTAATTCTACTGTTTAATCGATTTTAACTAGGATTTTCTAAACCTAGACCAATTGTTTGTTCTGTATGCTTCTCGTTTTGGCCCAGCTGAGGGTCACTTATGCGACCGGTCTGTGGACCGCATAGCAGGAATGCGATCACATTCCTGACCGCATACCTGCATCGGGGATTCTAATTTCTAATTTTAAAACCCGACCCCCATCTTAATAAAACACCCATCCCCTTCATTTTTAACGACTATCTGATTGAAATAGAGAGAGGTGATAGTGGGTTCTAGTGAGAGAAAGTCACCATCTCAACCAAATTGATCATCCATATCTACTCAGGCCTGGATTTAATCAAGTAAACGTCATCTTCTTCATCATAAGAGGTAAGTTTCTACCTCATTTTCCCTTAATTCTCAGATTCTAGTTAAAATTGAACACACATAGGTTCGTTCTTGAAGGTAAGAGTTACAAAACTTGAATGCATGTGATTAATTTATCATAATCTAGTAAAGGGAAGTAGCTTAGAGTAATCTTCCACAAAAAGGGTTATGCAATCAAAAGAAACACATGGCGTTTGATAAAATGCCCAAATGAGTTCAAGTCATATTCATGATTACTAATCCTAGGTTTAAATGTGTCACATTGTAAATTTGATTGAGGACGCTAGAAGGTCCGCTGATTTGAGATAGAAATTAAGGAGAAATTCCAACTCGAGGTATGTATGGATAACTCCAATCTTCATAGGATAAACCCGTTGTGTTCACTTTTTGGGAATGACTCTCTTGTTTATTATCTATGGAATTTATGTTGTCTATGTGCCTAATTGAGGAATTCTTGCTTCTATATTGTCCCGTGTTGCTACAATGTTGTTATGTTATTTGAGTGTATAAATTGTGGTCATCATGTTCCCTTTTTACTATGTGTGTGATCCTATTATGTGATGGGTGTGGAAAAATATGAAAGGATGGATTGATATGGAATACGAATAAAGATATGGTAATGACATGAAATACGAATCAAGAGGTTGAATTGATATGAAACATGAATCTATGAATTGGATTGTTATGGAATATGGATTAAAAGATGGATTGTTGTGAAATATGAATCAAATGATTCAAATGATATGAAAGATGAATCAAAGAATAATATGTGTTGGGGATCAAAAAGGTTAAAAATGATGTAAGTGATCTAAAATATCCATAAATGGACCAGGAGAATGTCCTACGGGTGAGAAGGCCTATCTGATCTGGCTGGGTTCGGACTCCATGCCGTACACATGGATGACTTGATATTGTGATATTATTATGATATGATGATGATTATTGTCCTCGTCGTTTCAGTTGAGATGGCCTAGTCGATCGGGCAGAGATCGGACTCTGTGTGCAGTGCACATGCCATGGTGTTAGCCTTGCCGATTCGGGCAAAGATCGGACTCCGTGTGACCAAGCCACGGTGGTGATATGTGATGTGATTGAAATTCGGACCTCACCTAGGATGGCTTAGCCAATCGGGTAGATATTGGACTCTGTGTGACAACAACACGGTGCATCAGTAATAATAATAACAAGATGAAACCTAAAAGAACATTAACCAAAAGATGGCAAAACGGGATGAGGGATGTGGTAACACTTGTTTGTGTTTTTCCTTGCTTCGGTGTATTGTTGCATGATGCCTCTATTCGTGTTGACTGTTGATGTTTATCCTATCTAGAGCAGGTTTGTTCATACATACTAGTACTATTCAATGGTACAAACGTCCCTTTAGCCGGGGGAGCTACATCTTTTAAATGGATGTAGGTGGTTCCGTAGCAAGTAGCTGATCGCCGATAGTGGTGCCTTTCGTCCATCCCTTCAGCAGTTCTGGTGAGCCCCACTTCCTCTCGGGGTTATGTGTAGTTCATGTTGACTCATTTTGTATATGTCGTTCTTTTGAGGTATAGTCGGGGCCTTGTTGCCGGCAAGTCTATGTATTCTTTTCCGTAATCTTAGAGGCTCCGTAAACATTATGTGGGTTGTAAATATATTTTGGGTAGTCGTTGTACATACTCGTAATCGTGGTTCCGTATCGGGAATATTATACTTAGTATGTATGTTTTGGTAAGATCTAATGTTAAAACGTTAAAAGAGAAAAAAAATGGACTTTATGTTGTGAATCCACGCTTTTGATTTTCTCTTGGTATTTCATATGAATAATGTATGCTATAAACACGAGGGAAACACGTTGGGTAGGAAAGGCAAATCAGGTTCGCTTGACCGGGTTCATTCGGTTGGGCGCCGGTCCTGTCCCTCGGCTTTGGGGCGTGACAGAGATGTACCATCGCATTGAGCAGGTCAATGCAATTGAAAAAGACTGATGGTGGAGTAACAAGATAGAAAGAATATTACTATGGATAGGGTATGAACATGGCAACGGTCTAGGCAAAAACCGCCAAGGGATCACCAAGCCAGTACAACCAAAATGTCATGGTACAACTTTTGGGCTAAGGTATAAATATACTTGGGAAAGAGTACCAAGATTCGTCACCGCCATGGTGTGGTCCTTATTATATAGTAGAACAACCGATACCACATCTACAACAGACATTCCAACAAGTAGATGTGATGTGGGGATATCAGGAAGATGAAGTCTTAGCCGGCATGAGGAAGTTATTTCTGGATGAAGAAGATATGGATTGTAGTGTGATTGTTGAGGAAGAGGAGGAGGAGGAAGACCTTATCATTCAGACCATGGAAAGAGGAATTGTTCTCAAGAACTGGACTATTGTACCGTCCCGGGCCCGTCGAGTTCCTAGGTAGCTTGGCAGATTAATATCAATTATATTTTAAGCATTTGAGACATTTTTAGTATTTTTGTTTTGAAATAATTGCTCGAGTCATCGAGCTGCATTTGTTAATGTTTTAAAGATTTCAATTAATACATTGCTATTTTTTGTATTTACTATTATTCTCTACATTTTCTCTCTTTACAACATTATTATTACCTATCCCGATGAACCTGTGACTATGACATGTATTGAGACAACGCCGCATAAGGATAGTGATTTGGAGGACCTGGAAGATTATACAATACCTAGGGAAATCGTCAGAGAAGTCGAAAATTTTGAAAACAAGCCAAAGCCCAATTTGGACGAAACCGAAGCAGTTAATTTAGGGGATTCAGAACTGGTCAAGGAAAGGCGCATAAGCATTCATCTATCCCCGTTAGAGATAGAAGAGAACATAAGATTACTAAAGGAATGCAGAGATACCTTTTCATGGTCCTACGACGATATGACAGGTTTGAACACATCCATAGTAGCTCCAAGTTACCCACTAATCCTACATGTCCACCGTTAAAACAAAATCTCATAAAATTCAAGCCAGATATGAGTTTGAAGATAAAATAGGAGGTCACCAAGCAGATCAAAGCCATGTTTCTTAGAGTGGTCGAGTACCCGACTTGATTGGTCAACATTGTGCCAGTTCCAAAAAAAGATGGGAAAGTCAGAGTATGTGTCGACTACCAAGATCTAGACAGAGCGAGTCCCAAAGATGATTTCCCATTGCATAATATACATATATTGATCGACAACTATGCAATACATGAACTCCAATACTTTGTGGATTTCTATGTGAGGTACCATCAGATCTGGATGAATGAGGACGACGCTGAAAAAATAGCCTTCATCACGTCGTGGGGAATATATTGTTAGATAATGATGCCATTTGGTCTGTAGAATGCCGGATCCACCTACAGGAGGTCCATGAAAAATATTTTCCACGATATGATACATAAAGAGATAGAACTGTACGTGGAAGACGTTGTCATCAAATCCAAGAAGAGTATGGATCACATGCAGATCTGAGGAAACTCTTCGATCAGCTTCGAAGGTATAATCTGAACCTGAATCCTGCAAAGTGTGCTTTTAGAAACCCCGCCGGAAAATTGTTAGGGTTTATCATCAATCACAAAAGGGATTGAATAAGACCCATCAAAATTCAAAGCAATCCAAGACTTGCCACCTCCAAAGAATAAGAAAGATGTGACGAGCTTTTTAGTGCGTCTCAATTATACCAGTCACTTCATTGCACAATCAACAGTGATATGTGTACCGATCTTCAAAATGCTGAGTAAGGATGATGCAACTAGTTGGGCTGAAGAATGCAGAAGGCCTTCGAAACAATCAAGGAGTATTTGTCCAAATCGCACGTTCTAGTCCCACATGATGAAACTAGAAAAAAGGAACATGCAATATATTATTTGAGCAAGAAATTCACACCCTACAAAATCAAGGAGTATTTATGCAACTGTTGCTTTATTTGTCTTTACTGGACGGAGCTTTCGGTTGCGTTCTGGGAAAACATGATGAAACTGGATGAAAGGAGCAGGCAATATATTATTTGAGCAAGAAATTCACACCCTACAAATCTCGGTACTCTTTGTTGGAATGCACCTGAGGTGATTTGACATGGATAAGTCACAAGTTGAGGCATTATTTCTGTGCATACACTATATATCTCATATCAAGGATGGATCCACTGAAATATATCTTTCAAAAGCCCTTGCCTACGAGTAAGTTAACAAAGTGGAAAATATTGTTGAGCGAGTTAGACATCGTCTATATAACTTAGAAGGTGGTCAAGGGGCAAGCATTGGCGGATGATCTAGCAGAAAATACCGTAGACGGAGAATACGAACCATTGAAAACGTATTTTCCCAAGGAGGAGGTATCGTTCGTGGGAGAAGATAAAACTGAAGAGTATGATGGTTGGAGAATGTTCTTCGACGGAGCAGCAAACTTTAAAGGAGTAGGTATTGGAGTTTTATTAGTAGTAGAAACCGGCTAACACTATCCGGTATTCGCAAAACTCAGGTTTCCATGCACCAACAATATGGCGGAATATGAGGCTTGCATCTTGGGACTCAGGTTGTCCATTGACATGAATGTTCAGGAGTTGCTAGTAATTGTAGATTCCGATCTATTGGTGCATCAGGTTTTAGGAGAATGGGATACAAAGAAAACCAAAATATAGCCATATTTGCACTGTTTACAAGAGCTGGTCAAAAGGTTCACAAAGATAGAATTCAAACATGTTCCGAGGATTAAAAATGAGTTCGCAGATGCATTTGGCCACTTTATCTACCATGATAAAACATCCAGACGAGAATTTCATTGATCATATCCCAATAGGAATTCATAAATAGCCGGATTATTGCACACATGTTGAATAAGAGATTGATGGGAATCAGTGGTTCCGCGATATCAGAAGGTACTTGGAAAAACGAGAATACCTAGAGACTTCCACTCAAACTCATAAGCGCACGCTTCGAATGTTAGCACAACCATTTCTTTCAAAGCGAAGGAACACAGTATAGAAGGACTCCAGACCTGGGATTATTACGGCGTGTCGACGCCAAGGAAGCATATAGATTGCTCGAGGAAATACATTTCGAAACATGCGGACCACACATAAATGGGTTTACCTAAGACAAAAATATACTAAGAGCGGGGTATTTCTAGATGACTATGGAAACAAACTGCATCAAGTATGTTCAAAAGTGCCACCAATGCCAGATACATGTTGACATGATACGGGTACCACCCAATGAACTCAATGCAACAAGTTCACCTTGGCCTTTCTCGGCTTGGGGTATGGATGTCACCGGACCAATCGAGCTCGCCGCTTCGAATGGGCATAGATTCATTCTAGTGGCCATAGACTAATTCACAAAATAGGTTGAAGATGCATCTTACAAAGTTGTAACTAAAAAGGTCGTACCAGATTTGTTTTGGAAACGCATTGTTTGTCGGTTCGGAGTACCAGAGTCAATCATAACTTACAAAGCTGCCAACCTCAACAGTGATCTGATGAAGGTTATGTGCGAAACCATCAAGATCAAGCATAAGAACTCCACGGTATAAAGGCCGCAAATGAATGGAGCCGTAGAAGCCGCCAACAAGAAAATCACGAAGATATTGAGGAAAATGGTAGACAATCACAAACAATGGAACGAGAAGTTGTTGTTCGCCCTGCTCGGGTATCCTACCGCGGTTCATACATCAATTGGAGAAACTCATTACCTATTGGTTTATGGAACTAAAGGATTTATTCCCGTCTAAGTAGAAATCCCTTCTCTAAGAATTATATAGGAGTCGAGCTCAGCGATACAGAATGGTTACAAAGCCGATACGAGAAATTAGCTCTCATGGATGGTAAAAGAATGAATGCGGTGTGTCACGGTCAGCTCTATCAGAATAGGATGGCAAGATCTTACAACAAAAAGGTCAGACCGAGGAAATTTACACCGAGGCAATTGGTGCTAAAACGAATCTTCCCACATCAAGACGAAGCCAAGGGGCAGTCTTCACCCAACTGGCAGGGTCCCTATATGATTCAATGGGTACTAGTAGGAGAATCGTTTATAATTGCAGAAATGTATGGAGAAATTTGGCTTAAACCTATAAACTCAGACGCAACCAAGAGATATTATGTTTAGGAGCTTTCCTTTTTCTTCATTTGATATAACTGAACTACGCTTGACCTGATTCCTGTTTAAGAGGGGATACGTAGGCAACCTTGTGGTTTTGGTCACATCTCAATAAAATCTTCATTTTCCCATGATCATAAACTTGGGCAAGATCGCAAGTTCAGTCGACATCGTCATCTGTGGAACAATCGAAAAGTATGCATTTAAACTGGGGCATAGTTATGAGGAGGACCCTCAAAATTATAAGGCAAAGAGGTTGTAATGTCTCTAAATGTACCACAGTCACCGGTTCATCTAAATTATTTGATCTCACATACTATAATACATTTCAAACAACTATATTTTTGCAAATAATTTGTCAAATGCATACATATTTTCGAAAACTTTGTTTCTATGACAGCCAGGTGTTGCCAAGGGTAACTCAAGCAGGACCTCAAGACACAAATGAAGGCAAACAAGGAGTCGAGATCATGAACCAACCTTCCCTTGCAAAACTCACGATTTTTCTTTGAATGCAGGCACGAAAAAACAGCAATATCCACAAATACATATGCACATCGCATCACTATCTTCATGACGACAAGTTACCAAATGCAAACACATCCAGCTAAGAAATACTTTACTCTATCACTGTCGCTCATCGTTTTAATTGCATAAGGAAAATCATTGTCTATCCTGCATGAGACTAAGCATTGTTTGCGTTTATTGCATAAGGCTAAGCACTGCCTTTCTTTGCATGAGACTAAGCATTTTCTCTTCTTCTTACACGAGGCTAAGAATTGCTTCCCTAATTGCATAAGGCTAAGCACTTCCTTTCCCTGCATGAGACTAAGCATTGTATCTTCTTCTTGTATGAGGCTATTCATTTCCTCCCTACTTGCATAAAGCTAAGCAATGTCTTTCTCTGCATGAGACTAAGCATTGCCTCTTCTTCTTGCATGAGTGTAAGCATTTCCTCCCTAATTTCATAAGGCTAAAGCATTGCCTTTCGCTGCATGAGAAGTATTGTCTCTTCTTCTTGCATAAGGCTAAGAATTGCCTACCTAATTGCATATGGATAAGCACTGCCTTTACCAACATGATACTAAGCATTGTCTCTTTTTCTCGCATGAGGGGAAGCATTGCCTCCCTAATTGCATAAGGCTAAGCATTGTTTTTACCTGTATAAGACTAAGCATTATCTCTTCTTCTTGCATGAGGCTAAGCATTGCCTCCCTAATTGCATAAGGCTAAGCATTGTCTCTTCTCCTTGCATGAAGCTAAGCATTGCCTCCTTAATTTCATAAGGCTAAGCACTGCCTTTCGTTGCATGATACTAAGAATTGTCTCTTCTTCTTTCATGAGGCTAAGCATTTCCTCCCTATTGCATAAGGCTAAGCACTGCCTTTCCCTGCATGAGACTAAGAATTGTCTCTTCATTTTGCATGAGGCTAAACATTGCCTCCCTAATTGCATAAGGCTAAGCATTGCCTTTCCCTGCATGAGACTAAGATTGTCTCTTCTTCTTGCATGAGGCTAAGCATTGCCTCCCTAATTGCATAAGGCGAAGCACTGCCTTTAATTGCGTGAGACTAAACATTGTCTCATCTTCATGCATTAGGCTAAGCATTGCCTCCCTTCTTGCATAAGGCTAAGCACTGTCTTTCCTTGCATGAGACTAACCATTGTTTCTCTTCTTCACATCGGTCTAAGCACAACCCTCATCTCACACAAGACTAAGCCTTGTCTTGTCTCGTCCTTGAACATGACTAAGCATCCTATCTTTGCATTTCATAGGCTGAAACATCACCATTTTGTCCGAAGGCACCATCCTCATGGCCTGAAGACACCATTCCTGGCCAGGGGATCTCTCGAAACTACACATCATTATTCAAAGGCATTATAGTCCAGAGGCACCATCCTCATGGCCCGAAGATACCATTTCATGTCCTTCTAATCCTTTTTCATACGCTTCATGGCCCAGGACGTCATGGTCTAAGGACATCATCCTCCTCGTCAAAAGATAACCTTCATGGTCCAAAGGGAATCTGCATCATGTTAAAATTTTTGCAATAACCTATATATGTTTGTATTCATCGTGTTTTAAGTTTTGCAGGTAAGTCGGGAGGTAACTGTTCTGCAAACAGGAGCAATCTTCACTCTGGTTTTCGTTCACAACGTTCACGTCCTTTGACTACTTCAAACATAATCGACTACCAGTAATTGGATACCTTTTACTCTATGATCGTTCGAACATTTTCCTCAATAACATCCAAAATTTGCATTCATGACCCAATCAAAATTGCTCGTTACTTATAACATTGTCCTACCCAAAAAAAACTTTTCGAAACATACGGCCATTTTTATAACAAATCCATCGGTTTCGTTCAGCGTTGGATCCATAACTACACATGGTCTGATTCCCGTAACACCAGGGATATGTGGCAAACTCAGGAACCAAGTTTCGGCCCCCATTTTTAAATTACATCATACCCCAGTTGACTCGGCCAAAATCGATCATCAATTTCTTTAACCGAAAACTCTTTTATCATTCCCGGGTAAAGAAGGGTAGTTGTTGATACCCAATTTTGCCCTCATATTTTTAAAATTGTATATATAATCTCAAATTTTAATTTTTACACCATTACTTAATTTATAAGAGTTATACAAGTATTTTCTATAACTTTTCGTAATGTTTAGAGCTTTAAAATCAATTTTCTTGCATTTAAATTATTTGAATATGTACTAATTGCCTCGTTAAATTATTTTGTGATGAATTAATCATTCAAATTCATTATTTGCATCTTCTTATATGTTTCATAATATTTTACCTCATTTTTCATATAATTATATTTGTATTTTTAAAGCTATTTTTACAATTTTGTAGTAGTAGTCTATATGTTGTGAATAATTATATTTTATTATAGTGTTTGTTCCCAAATAACATTTTTATATTTTTACAATGTTAAATTATTATTTTTAAGCATCTTAATACATAAATAGTATTTATTTTTATTTGTTAATGACTTCTTATCAATTTGCTTTAATAAATTTTGAGTATTTAAAACCTTGGCCCAATTTTTGAATTAATTTCGGACCCAAAGCCTAGACCAATAACCCCAAGCCCAAACCAGACAACCCTTTTAATGAACTTGGTCGTGACCCGTTTAAACGACCGCCCTGTTTCCCTTTGGTCTTGGCCGTTGATCTCAAATGATCAACGACCCATAATAATCCCCCTCTTTTTCTTATATCTCCATAACCTAAACACTAGAGACATTTTCCCCCACCCAGCCATTTCTGCATTCTCTCACTTCTACACCAAACCCTAGGCGCCTCCTCCCAAATCCCTCAAAACCCTGATAAATCATGAAATTATTTCACGATCTACTTACTGTCACGACCCCAAATCCTAATTGGTCATGATGGCGCCTATCGTGGAACTAGGCTAGCAATTATCACATAATTACACAATTCCTTTAATAAAATTTACCAAAATCATTCCCCAGAACTACAGTCAACTGATCACGAGCATCTAAGAATAATACTAACACTGATAATGTCATAAAAAAATGTCTCCGAAACAAATACTAAATACTAATGAAGGAAGGGAAATGGAGAAGTTGTGGACGATGGACAACTACCTCGAAATCCTTAATGTTGGCGCCGATCGGACTCAGATGATTACTGCTCAGAACCAGTACCTGGATCTGAACATAGAGGTGCAGGGAGTAATGATGAGTACACCAACTCAGTAGTAATGATAATAAATCAAGTCTAAAAATAAGAATCACACAGTACTATACATCAAATCACAAATAGTAAAAATACTTAGTCTTAATAAAGTAAACATCTAGTACATATGTTTGAAACCAGTTTCCGTAAAAATCCTTTGGACAAGTATATTTTCAAATGTTTCTCAATAAAATCCAAAAAATCTCAGTATGAAAAATGAAGTGAATCACAATCAAAAGCTCAGCAAAATATCATTATACACTGCCCCTCGAGCCAAATCATCACTCATAATCAGTCACTCTGTACCTCACCATCACTTAGTAACAATCACTCAGCACCTCACAGTCACTCATTTCTACCAATCACTCATCACTCGGCACTCAGCACTCAATATGTACTTGCGCTCACTAGGGGTGTGTACAGACTCCAGAGGGGCTCCTACAACCCAAGCACTATAAACAGCCAAATCATGGCATCAATCACTCAGGCACTCGGCCTCTCTCATATCATAAATATCCTCACAATATTGGCTCTAGGCCTCACTCAGTCAGACACACTCAACATGCCACTCGGGCCATAAATAAATAGGGTTCTCGACCCAAAACAGTATTTTATTTAAGGAAATAATAATATCAACAAATCTGAGTGTCAAACAATTTAACCAGAAAGACTGAGTGTAAATCATAATTTCTACATGAGGAATATCAAAAAATAGACCCCAAGGGGTTTAAACAGATCGGCACAAGGCCCCAAACGTGGATTATAGCCCAAATATACCAAAAACATAGTAATACTATTTAACATATGATTTAAAAATAGTCTAGCAACTCAATAGTTTCCTCAGGAGGAACAAATATCCAAATTTCCAGTCCGTGCATGCCCCACACTCGTCATCTAGTGTGTGCGTCACTCCAAACCAGTGAAAGGATGTAAAGTTCGGGGTTTCATACCCTCAAGACAGTATTTAAAGACATTACTTACCTTAAACTAGTCCGAAAAGCTACTATGCAACACGCTTGCCCCTCGAATCAACTTTCGAGTGCTCCAAATCTATCAAGTTCAGATTTTTCACATCAAAATACGTTAGGGAGATGAAACTCAATCAAAAAATATTGACTTTATGCACAATTCCCGAAATTAGCCAAAAAACCCGACCCTCGGGCCCACGTCTCTAAATTTGACAAAATATATACCAAAATGATCATCATCGTCTCACGAGTCTGTGCATATAAAGAACGCTGAGATCAGAGTCGAAATGACCCCTCAAATCACCTCTAGCAGGTCTCTTAAACTCAAGTCCTAGTTCTCCCTTTTCCCACTGATTTTCCCTAATTATACACTGTTAATTTGGTCCTTAATCACATATAGTCGAGTTAATGTGTCCAAAAATCTTACCTCAATGAAGAACAAAAATTTCCCTCTTCAAAAACCCTCAAAAAGCTCGGAACCCGCACAATAATGGTGAAAAGAAGACTAGAAATAATTAAGTCCCCTTTTTATACTTTTCTGCCCAGGCTTTTCGCACCTGCGGCCTTTTTCTCGCACCTGAGGTCCGCACCTGCGCTCTGGAGGACCGCACCTGTGGAAATTTGCATTTTTCAACTCCAAAAATTCCTGGTAACCACCGAAATCAATCTTTAGCCCCTCGGGACCCCAACCAAATATACCAACACATCATATATGATCATTCAAACTTAGTTTCACTCTCGGATCACCCAAATTAACATCAAAACGCCAAAATCACATTAGATTCAAGCCTATGAACTTTGAAATTCCTAAATTCCACGAACTATGCTGAAACCAACCAAAACACATCCGATTGACCTAAAATTTTCCACATATATACAGAATGCCGTTACGAACCTGTTCCAACTTTCGGAATTTCTTTCCGACCCCGATAGCCTATTTTCCACTGGCGACCGGAAATCACAAAAACTAACTTTCGTCAATTCAAGCCTAATTCTACACCCGAACATCACAAAAACATTCGAACACACTCCTAAGTCCCAAATCACCTAACGAAGTTATCGGGGTCATAAAATCCGCATTCCGAGGTCGTGTACCAATAAGTCAACTCCCAGTTGACTTTTCCTACTAGAAAGCTATTTTTAGAGACTAAGTGTCTCAATTATCACTACACCCGTTCTACACCCGAGCCAACCGACTCCAACACATCGTAAACAGTATAACCAATGCATGAAAAGGCGAACAATAATAATAATGCAGATTCTACGGAACAACCGACCGGATCGTTACACTTACTTTATTTGTACTATCTCATTGTCATTCATTCGTTCATGGTATTACATAGTAGTTGCCTGATTTTGGAAAATATTACCTCTTCGAATCGAGTGCAATCATCCTCAACCTATACGATTCAGACAAAATCTGTTTGTATACACTCTCGACAAGGTCGTATGGGTCCGATTCACCGAGATTCTTGGTTAATTTTGGCCATTTGTCAAACTAGGGTTTGTCTATTTTTTTATTCTCCAGTTTGCATATCTTTGTCATGGCTGCTTCCAAAAAAATGATACAAATGCTCTTGTTGGTAAATTCTATCACTTAGTCACTGTTAAGTAGGTTGATTGTCTGTGTAGTTTGGTTAAGTAGTGCATCTATTGTTGTTGGGTAAGAAGGTCTTCCCTTTAGGCCTAGTGTGGATCCTTGTGAATTGATAAATTCATATACTCTGAGGTGTGAGGTGTATTTGGACCTGGATTTGCTGCATGTGTGAGGGGAGAGCCTGCTGAAGGCCCAGACTTTACTAGGTTACAATTGTTTGGGCATGCTATTTATACTGAACCTGTATTTTTTAATATGTGGAGTTCGCACTTATATTCATTAATTCTGGGTCTATAATAATTTTGTAATTGAACAGTTGGGGAGATTAGTAAAAGGGGTAGGGTATTTTAATTTTCGCACTATGGGTAGAAAGCATGCCTATAAGACCAATGTGCTCTACTGGTTGTTTTGGCTCTCATGGATTGCACACTAGTAGAAAGCATGCCTATATTAATAAAACACTTACTCAACTAGTTTACTGTTGATACCCAATTTTTCCTCAAATTATTTTGAATTTTGTAAAATCAGGTTTTCACAACAATTGGTATTTTTCTATAATTTTCCCATATTAATTTATTTTTAATTTATCCAATGTCTTATTCCTAATAATTAATTATAAAATTGCATTACAAATAATTTTAAAAGCATTTCTTGACTTAATATATTATCTTTGGTTCTATTAAGGTCGAATTATTTCACAATTAGCCAAATTGGCACTCTTTGGCTATAATTGCAATAACTTTGCAATTATAGCCTAATCATATGTCTTATGCTATTTTTACCTATTGATTAGTCATTTTACATTTTAAAATACCAATTAATAATTTTATTTAATTTATTAAGCATCAATTTAATTTTTATAATTATCAATCATTTTTATAAATTAGTTATCTATTTTAATTGGGTATTTAATGAGTTAGTAACTTTTATTTAAATCCTAAACCCAATTAAAACCGGACCCCTACCCAATTAATTAACCCAATACCCAAGCCCAAACCTACACTACAATACTCGGCCCAACCCAGGACTCAATCTCAACCGTTGATCAAATCTGATCAACGGTCCAAATTAGACCTTCCAAAATTAAACCCTAACGACCTCCCCCCCCCCCACCCCCCGTCTCTCATTTTCACTACTCTCACAATCTCTCTTTACCTCTATGGTTCTCTCTTGAGACTTCTCGTCTCTTCGTCTCCGATGAAGCTTGTCCTCCCTTCTCCGACCATCTCTGGCGACCACATTTCAACCCTAAGCCTACAATGGTTCCCCCCTCACCTTGATCATCATCTCTGAGGCCTTCAAGAGCCCTGAGCCATGCCGACTTATGTCTAGGGTTGCTGTTTTGGGTGTTCACGGTTTCTCCGGTGTGATTTTGGGCAAAATCGCACCATATTTGCTACGATATTTGAGGTTTATAACAGGCTCTTCCGTTCTATTTGGGTTTTCTTTGAAACCCTAACTTCTAAACTCTCGATTTTTCAAGATCTGTAATAGATCTGTGCATATTATGAGTTCTTACCATGTTTTCTTTAAAGATTTTTAGTTTCCTAAACGATTCTTCATTTTTCGAGCTAGGGTTTCTAAAATATATTTCAAAAAGTCATCTTTCTAATTTCTTAGCGTTATTTTATGATTTTTACCATGTTTAAACATGATTTAAGATTTTCTCTTTTGTTTGATTCATTTTGATAAATAAAAAACCAAATGTTTGGTTTCAATCTGCGATTCTAAGTCTATTTGCGATAATGTTTCACCTCTACCTAAGTTATGTTTGTCTGCTTGGGCCCTTAATTATTTGCTAAGGTCTGATGTGAATCCCTAATTTTGTGATTAGTGTTTCTGATTTTGGCTTAATATGTATTATTCCCTTCAAATCAGTAGTGTGTTACCATTTTGAATCTTTGAATAACTGTGATTATTTCTTTATTGATTTTACGCAATATACCCTACTGATTTCGAGTATTTCCTTACATGCGTGATATTTCCTTGATTAATATTGATTCCCTATGTTTTGAATCTCACTCGAGATCTTCTTGTTGATTTCCAGAATTATCTCTTGCCTTATTTCTATAAATGAACCTGCTGTCAATTAATTCTTGTACACTTTCCCTAAATAGGATATTCTGAAGGGTAACTATGCATGCTATAGATTTAAAGGGGTAGAAACCATGCTCTTAGGTTTACATTTCCTATGTGTGCAATATAAATCATGTTTAGGACTAACATGTGCAAAGCATATCGTAAATTAGAAATCATGCTCTTTAGGATTTCATAAACACTGTTTCAACATTTCATTTCAATAATTTTATATCACTTAGAAAAATCTGGTTCAGTAATAACAATGGAAAAATTGCCATCATGTGATTCTATCTATGCATTTTGAAAACGCAATATGAATCTTGCCTTAAAACAAGAGTATTAACAAAAATGTGCCATAACGCCTTACCATGTTACACGTAGACATCATGTTCTAGGTAAACAACTAATAAACTTGTCACATTTGCATATCCTGAAAGTATGTCAAACACTAAAATGTTTGTGCACTACCATTTTGAATCTTTGAATAACTGTGATTATTAATTTATTGATTTTACGCAATATACTCTACTGATTTCGAGCATTTCCTTACATGTGTGATATTTCCTTTATTAATACTGATTCCCTGTGTTTTGAATCTCATTCGAGATCTTCTTGTTGATTTCCAGAATTATCTCTTGCCTTATTTCTATAAAGGAACCTGTTTTGTCTATTAATTCTTATACACTTTCCCTAAATAGGATATTCTGAACATGGTCTTAATCGCATGCCCCATTCTTTTTCTACTGCTTATATGGTAAAATCAGCTCTTTAATTGATTCCTTTCCTTGTTTATCACTGTTGTTACCGTTTGAACATGGACTCCTTAATTAAAGGGATTACTTGCATTAGTATGATTCTGATTGTAATTTACTTCTATATTGATGAACTGTTAAGTGTTACCAGATTTTCTGCCTGTTTGAAAACTATATATACTTCACTCTTTCCTTATCAAAAGGGACGGACACACATTGTTCAACTCTCTCTTACTCACATACATACTCTCCGTTGTTCTTCTCTTGATTACCTGCTATTACTAGTCGGCTGCAAGTCAAGACTAGTTATTCTACTTGCCTACTCTTCAGTCTGTACTTGCTACCTTCCAACTGGTATGTCTTCAATTTATGTTTAAGCTTCAAAACAATATGTTTCTTTGGGTATTTCAATTCATCATATTCCTAATCTCTTTTACTTATGGTTTTGTTGTTCTATTTGCAATTAAGTGGGATTCTTTGCTGCTTTAGCTCTTAATATCTTCCCTTGACCTCTACATGTTAATATACCCCCACCCCCTCTTTTGCATGTTCAACATGATTCTGCTTCACTCATGTCCTCTTTGATTCCTAGTATACTATAATTGCACTATGTGTTATCTAGTCTCCATGTAACCCTGAACACATGATGTACTCCAAACCTTTTCTGAACCTATGTGTGACTACGTTTATTATGTGCTCTAGTACTCCCTTTATCTGATTCTGTGTAGTTCTTGGCATGAACCCTTTTTGACAAGCTATGTATGTGACTGTTTAGGCCCTGTACAGGTCTGTGATACTTTAGTACTTCTCTAATACTAATTTGTATACCAATATGTTCCTATGAATGGCCTATGTGTCCCTAATCCCTGCTTCCTTGTTTGTGTCTGCCTCTCTATGTGTTGTGTACTGTTTGGTGCTGATTGATTGCTCCACCCTCTGTTCTTTTCAAACTATTTTCCTAAGCCACTCACTTACTGATATGTAAACCTATTTCAAATAAACTATTTTCAAAAATGCTCTTTAACTCGACTCTTTTCAAATCACCTCTTGCACTTCACTTTATTCTTAGACCCTATAGTTCTGCCCCTTCAGTGTGAGCACTGCTTTGGGACCCTTGAGCTCCCTCTGAACTCTGACACACTAAGGCTGGCACTTCTACACTACACCTGTTCAGTTCCTGGTCTAGGTGTAAGCACTGCCTGGGATCTTTGAGATTCTTAGGAAACTTTGATGCACCTAGACTCTGATTTGTCTATGGAACTGAGGTATATGAGGCAATTGGAGGCTTTGGGAAATCTGGGCCTAATTCAAGGCTCCCTATAGAATAGCTTCTTGATTTTCTATTTCTATTTATTTAATTCATTCAATGGTCTGTAATAATTTGTAAACAACTCTTGGGGAATGGATAGTAAAAAGGGAAGGAGTAACTATGCATGCTATATATATAAAGGGGTAGAAACCATGCTCTTAGGTTTACATTTCCTATGTGTGCAATATAAATCATGTTTAGGACTAACATGTGCAAAGCATATCGTACATTAGAAATCATGCTCTTTAGGATATCATAAACATTGTTTCAGCATTTTATTTCAATACTGTTATATCACTAAGAAAAATCTGGTTTAGTAATAACAATGGAAAAACTGCCATCATGTGATTCTATCTATGCATTCTGAAAACGCAATCTGAATCTTGCCTTAAAACAAGAGTATTAACGAAAAATGTGCCATCACGCCTTACCATGTTACACGTAGAGATCATGTTCTATGTAAACAACTAATAAACTTGTCACCTTTGCATATCCTGAAAGTATGTCAAAAACTGAAATTTTTGTGCACTTAGATCTTGTGTAGACCTCTGATTCTGCACCATTATGCATCTTTGTGCATTAGATACCCTGTCCTTAGGATCGCATCTCATTCATCTAAGCACACCTAACCTAATTACTGATAAAAATAACTGCAATCAATTGATAATAAGTCTGCATTCTGAACGCCTAGAACAACATGTTTAGGTGATACAATGTTGAACAACCCTCTTCTAAGTAATTCTGGTAATTGGTAAATACTCTCTCACACCCACGCGAACCTTAGGCGATTAATTTGTCTAAAAATGGAAATTTGCCTTCTTGTATATGCTACTCAGTGCTAAAAGGGTTTCGAATCGGTAAGCAAATGGACTAGGACCCCTTTTCTGAGTAATAACAAAAAAGGCATGCATATTTGTTTATCTCCTGAACTCACTTAGACACCATGTCTTAGGGTTCTGAATTTAAATACCGCCCTTAACTGTGTTTTGAGTCGTGTTGTATAATTGCATTACTTGAGGAGGTAAACTTGAGCCTTTACCTGCTTTTATATCTTCCCAATTAACTACAGTCCTATATGCTTTTGTCTATCGCCCTAAAATCTTACCTTTTAAACTTGAGTGTCTGCCTAGTGCCTCCTTCTTAGAATAGTAGTCCTAACCTCCTCCAGGACTGATAGGAAGGGACGGATAACAACACGCGATAGGGTTCGTGACCAACACGCGCTTTAATTACCTTCACGGGGTGGGTAAAGGGTAGAATATGGATATGATGATCGATGCGTTAATACCACATGTAGCCCCTCTTTGAGGAGTTTCATACCGGGTATTGCATTGATGTGATTCATATTATCTCACACCTAGGATATCATTTACTTTATATGCTCAGACTGTAACTCTTTTCAAAACTTAGCTCTTCTCTAATTATTTTCAAATACCTTGTATGCTTAAAGACTTGAATCCCCTCTTGTTTGAGCCTTTATTTGTTTGTTTGCTAAGTTGCACAAATTGACAAAGTTATTTGGCTGGGAACCACACTTGTGGATCCTGAGGGGTACCTAACACCTTCCCCTTGGGATAATTTCAAGCCCTTACCCTATCTCTTTTTAACAACATAGTTGTAAATGAACCCCTAACAGTTCTGGTAATTAGTATACATTGTCCCCCGCCTAGGCAAGCCTTAGGTGATTAAATTGCTAAAACTAGAAACCTGCCTCTTTTGTGTATGCTGCCTAATGCTTAACAGGTTTTTAAAATCAGTAAGCAAACTGATTAGAAATCATCTCTAAGTTATAAAAACAACTCTACATACCTGCCTATGTTTTGAATTCACCTAGACACCATGTCTTAGGATATTAATTAACAGTACTGCCCTTAATTCTTTTTGAGACGTGCTGTCTATTGGCATTACCTGTGGAGGTAAATTTGAGCCTCTTATCTGCTCTTCTGAGTTCCTATTTACTGAAGTCCTATGTGTTTTTTCTTGTCGCCCTAGTATTTTTTATTTAAACCTAAGGGTCTGCCTAGAACTACCCTTATAGGTAGGGTTCCTAAACTCTTCCAGGACCATTAGGAAGGGACGGGTAACAACACGCAATAGAGGTCGCTGACCAACACTCGCTTTAATAACCGCTAAGGGGTGGGAAGGAAAGATATGGATATAATGATCGGTGAGCTAATACCACATGTAGCCCCTCTTTGAGGAGTGATTACCGGAAATTGTACTGATGTGATCCATATAACAAACAACCTAGGACTCCCCCTATACTTTATATGCATGTTTAGATCATAACTCTTTCAAAAACCTTAGATATTAAATATTTTCAAAACTTTCGTAACACATATGTGCTTAGACTACGAATATTTCAAAACTCTGTACTTGTGAAACATTAATTGCCTATTTGCTATTTGCTTAAATTCACAAAGTGGTTTGGCCGGGAACCACAGTTGTGGACTCTGTGGGGTGCCTAACACCTTCCCTTGGAGTAATTTCAAGCCCTTACCCTTTCTCTGGTTAACTAAATCTAGTTTGTAAATGACCCCAAATAGGTGCCCTAACGCACCTTAATTCGTTAAATGGCGACTCTCTGATTCCTTGTATTCCCCTTTCCCAAAAGGAAACGAGTTGTCCCAATAATGTCAAGACCCTGACTAATCCAAAAGGAGGTGTTAAAGAGGGGGCGCGACAGCATGGCGACTCTGCTGGAGATTTAGGATTTTACCATTTCAAACTACTTTGTGGCTTTGCACCCTTTCCCTTTCCCCCTTTATGTGCAATTAGTTCAAGTATTTATTCCTTTTAGAATTGAAACTGACATGTTTCTTTGTTTTCCTTTGTAACCGCTTTAAATTATAACTGTTGTATTTATCGCTTTCACAACGTGAAAATACATGACTACATGCCTTTACTGCTTATTTATTGCATAATTATTACCAACATCATACTCCACTCGTGCCAAAACAAATCCTATAGCAACTCTTGATGAGTGGTTGCGCCCTTCCTATTTTATAACATCCATAAATTCGAAAAGGCTTATTTGCGGTAAAACTAGTCGATCAACGGTGCAGACGACGATTTCGTGTCTTCCCCCTTGAGTTGTCCACTCAAGGGTACCAGTCTAACACTCCATATAAACCTTACTCTATTAAACTGTACATGCATCATGGTCAAACCTAGCTGGGTTAGTGTGTTTTCCGCACAATAATCCTTTAAGACAGCCTTATCCAAAGGTCCATCGGGTTTTTCATAATCCCTACGGACGCAATCACGATTTGTGCATTTATTTGGAGAAATAAATGCATGTATGCTAATCATGAGTGTATAAATATTCGAGCCTGGTAGAGGTAAGGGCCTAACCATTTTGTCTTGCAGAAATATGAGGCACGAAGTCCCTATATTCGGCATTGTTAGCAATATTCACCCAAAGCTCCTGAACTGGTGGGAGGATCTTCACTCCAGCGATAAGAAACATGTCCAGAAATACCTGGGTAATATACCACTCTCCTAGATATCCAACCTAACAAAATGTTGATCTGGACTGCCACTTTATTCTGGGATAGTGAAAGAGTCGTTTTCCGCTTCAGAAACATTGAGATGACACCACTGCTAGAAGAGATAGGAGGACTGGTTGGGTTAGTATGGAAAACTCCTGGGTTATTAATGCTTGAGAACCGCACAGGAAAGAGTTTTCTGAAAATGATGGGTCTAAAGAAGAATGTAGAGTTAGAGTGTTTGAAGAAGTCGTACATCCCTTTTGAGTATTTGTATGAAAGGTACGGCCACAGAAAAAGATACCGTACCTACCATGACGAATTTGCCATTACATCTCTAGGACATAGTCACCGTAGGCTATTTGTCTTCATTGTCTGCTTCCTCGGGTTGATCGTATTTCCAACAAAGAAAGAAAGGATCCACACTAGGTTAGCTATGATAACCAAGACTTTGATGGAAGGGATTGACGGGCAAGCTTTCAGCATCGTCCCGATGATCATAGAGGACATTTATCGAGCCTTAGAACGCTGTCAAAGAGGAGTAAAGCATTTCAAAGGCTGAAACTTGTTACTACAACTGTGGCTCTTGGAGCATTTCCAAAAGGGCCAATACCACCAAGAATTTCCACGAAGGGCCTGGAATGATCACATTGCTTTCCATCACCCCAAGAAAATGACGTACATTCCCTACAGGTTTGCCCAGCCAGAGACTACCAAGGAATGGGTGGATTTCTTTGATAATCTGACTGAAGAGCAGGTACAGTGGATGTTCGAATGGTTTCCGACGGACGAATTCATCGTCAGGTCCAAGAATGCACCACACTTGGTGTTAATTGGGTTGAGAGGGATATAACCTTACGTTCCTCTCCGTGTTATGAGACAAGCAGGCGGAAAGCATGTTGTGCCAAGGGTCGACAAGATGAGCCATTTCCGAGCTGAATTCCAGGATGATGATATACCCTACAAGTTCCAAGCCCAACACATGTGGCACTGCAAGATCATCATGGAAAAGTATACTATTGAACCCAACAGGTACCATGCTGGGTGCGCACCTCTTTATCCATTGTGGTTGGAAGATGACTTTCATGGGACGGTGAGGCCAGGAATTAGCCGAGGTCACAGAATCATAGATGAAAGTGTCGAGACTCAGGTCAAGTACAACCGGTTGCGCAAAAGGATCCATGACTCCGAAAATGAGCACCGGGAGATACATGAAGCAAATAAAAGGTTGATCGAGGAATGGAGGGACATGGCTATTCATTCCAACAAGAAGCTGGAATACTTGGAGCGAGGCTTAGTGGAGCTGGAGGGCAAGATCATCAAGAGAGTCGAAGACTATCAGAAAGTTGAGGGAAACAGGAGGACACCTAGCCAGAGCATACTTACTGCTGGGACTTCGCGAGTTGGGGGACCTATTCGATGGGATCAAGGATGCCGAATATGGGGAAGGTCTTTTTGGGACCAAGTAGGATATGATTTCCTTTTTCCTTCTATCAATGTAATAAGGCCAATGGCCATTAGTGACTTTATTTCTTGCTTATTATTTTAGTGTCATTTTGGATTCGTCTATTTTACATTAATGAAATTTGGCATTTTGGCATCCAAGTTCTCCAAATTAATTTGTCGCTAGGCCTACCTAGGGCACAACAAGGCTCCCAAATTAGGACGTGCTTATTCCCGCACTATGTATTTAAATACCGCAATAATTTTCATAATCCTCACTAACTTAGCTACCTTTTTGTTTTTTTTGTTTTTAGCTTTATTTTATTTTCTTTTGATTATCCCCCTCCCAATGGTTGGTTCGTGCACTCTGAAATCATCATCATATTACACAAGATTTAGGGGCCCTCCGCCTTCTCCTCTTCCTAGTCCTCCTAAAGGCAAAGGCAAAGGCAAAATGGAAGATTCAAGCAACATCGGAAAAGAAACACAATGTTGGTCGAACGAACAGAGGATCTTGACAATCAAGGTACTCAGGTTTAGAACAAGGCTATGATACAGCAAGAGCAAAGGTTGGTGAAGCTACAAGGGGAGCTTGATCAAGTCCGGAATTTGGCGAACCTATCCTTCTCACTCAGTGTCCCTGATGTCACTCAGAATCCCATACCTCCTCAGAACACCCCAAACAAACAAAATCCTCCCACCACTCATCATCATAAAACTCCACCAAAAAATCAAACTATCCCACCACAACACCAGCACAACACTTGCCACGCTCCAAGAAACACCCCGATAATTATCCCTGTACCACAAAACTCCACAAATAACAACATTTACACTCAAGCCACATGCCATCACAACAACCACATCTACGTGGAAACTATTCCAAACTCCACCCAAACCATTTCATACACACCTGAATCCAGTGAAAAGGATTTGCTTATCAAGAATCTGGCTGAGGAACTCAAGAAGCTAACTAGTCAGGTTCAAGGCGTTGAGGGAAGAAAAAGAGCTGAAGGAATGAACTATGAAGACCTCTGCATACAGCCTGATGTCGAACTGCCCGAGGGGTACAAACCTCCTAAGTTTGAGATGTTCGATGGTACATGTGATCCGAGGGTCCATGTGAGGACCTATTGTGATAAACTAGTTGGAATGGGGAAGTATAAGAAAATTCGCATGAAGATGTTCATGAGGAGCCTCACAGGGGATGCTTTATCTTGGTACATCAGCCAAGACCCCAAGAAATGGTCCAACTGGGTAAACATGGTGTCAGACTTCATGGACCATTTCAGGTTTAGTACGAAGAATGCGCCGGACATGTTCTACATTCAGAATCTTAAGAAGAAGCGCACGGAAACTTTTTGCGAGTATGCAACTCACTGGAGATCTGAAGAAGCTAAGGTTAGGTTCACCTTAGACGAAGAACAAATGAATAAGTTCTTTATCCGAGCCCAGGATCCACAGTATTATGAGTGGTTGATGGTAATTGAGAACCACAAATTCTCTGATATTATCAAGTTGGGCGAAAGGATTGAGGAAGGAATTAAAAGTGGAATGGTCACTAACTTTGAAACCTTACAAGCTACAAATAAGGCCTTATAGTCCGGTGGTGTGTCCAATAAGAGGGATGTGGGAGCCGTGATGGTTGCACATAGGACTAAATCCCCACTGAAATATCAAACCTACCAAACACCTCCACTCACATATCATCCAGCACTTCCATACCAAGCAACCTCGCCCACATATCAATCAACACCTCCAACAACATATCAGTCCTCTCCCCCACCTACCTACCAGCCGCAATCTCCCAGATATTCCCAACCAGATCCTATTTATCATACCTACAATTATCAACCATCCCACTTCCAGTCACCACATGCTCGCCAAAAATTCCCCAAACCTCGACCCAACTTTGATCGCCGACATCCTAAACAATACACTGTCATTGCTAAACCTATCGACCAGTTGTTTGAGAAATTGAAAGTTGTTGGTTATGTCACTCCCGTCATCGCTGCGACCCCTGAGAATCCCTCTCAATGGGTTAATCCAAATAAAATATGTGCATACTATTCCGGCATAAAGGGACACACAATTGAGGAATGTAGCTCGCTGAAAGATAAGATACAGTCTTTGATTGATAACAAGGTCATAATAGCAAAGGAATCCACTTCCAATGTCCGTATCAATCCACTCCCAGACCACAAGGGAAGAGGCATCAACATGATCGAGGTAGAAGAATATTGGGACCCAGAGGGGTCGATCGGAATAATCATAGAAGGTGATGACCCAAAGAAGCCAATGGTCCCTCTAAATCCCATCATAGTATAGATTTAGCCAGCCGAAGATGTTGAGATATCCACATCAGTACCTTTGGAGTTTGAAGCAGCACCACCTGCAAAGGCACCTGCGCTGGTTGAGTTCGAATTATGCCACCTTCGAATGCACCTGCACCATTTGAGGTTGCGGTTATGCAACCTGTTAAGGCACTTGTTCCGTTCGAGGTAAAAATAGTTGCACCAATCACAATGGCCGTGTCAACCACGCCACCCTTTTACACTAATGCTATACCATGGGATTATGTAGCTGAGGCAAGAAGAAAAGGCAAAGTCAAGATAGAAGAAGCTACTGCTTCACAGGGAATGACAAGGACCGGCAGGGTCTATACACCTGAGCACTTGGCTGAATCGAGCAAGCAAGCTTCCAACAAGCCACCCGTCATTGAGAAAGGCCCAAATGACCTTTGGAGGAAGGTGCAGTCCAAAGAATACTCTATCATTGATCAGTTAAACAAAACCCCAACTCAAATATCCATGTTTAACAAAAGAATAAGATTCATTGACCAGAGCTATTTTAAGAAGAAAACGGGTTTCTGATAACCAAAGAATAAACTAATAATTGTAAGTAAACTCGTAAATGGAAAGCAATAAGATGCACAAAAAATAAGTGTATTGCAGTGTAATTCGAATGTGTCCTTACAAGCTATTTACTCCCTTATATAGAGAATTTCTTAATATAACGTCTACCATTTTAGTGATTGAGTATTAAACACAAATAATGGTATTAATGTAACGTTACAATGATTCACGGTAACTATCGCGTGAAGGTTATGTAACGTCTGGCTCATTAATTGAAGATCTTCGAATCTTCACTTTATTTTGCCTGAATTCATTATGACCGTGCCGTTTCATTTTTCTTAATTAGGTTGAGATTCACGTAGCTGATTACCCCGTAGGTATGCTATTCCGTGTCTCTTTGTCTCGTACCTCTTCATAAAGTTCCATCCACTTGTCATGTTTTCATTTCTCCACATAGATTACTGAGTCATCACAATTGTTACATGTGTGAAGCTCTTTTTTACCAATACAGATAGTCCCCCACTTACCATATATTTGTTGATTAATATTTGGTAAGTTGATAGTCATTTATGGCAGGAATATTTTTCCGTCGCTTCACTCGTACCATTGCACCTATTTCTGAATGTAGGCGTCTCTTGTCACTTTCATTTAATGCATGTTCCACGTGGCCTTCTTGGATTGGCTCTGCAATTATTCAACGCCTTTTAGGGCTTTTTGCGGCTGCATCAGTCACGAAGTGACAACTTCAATTATGACTTTCACATCACTATTTTTTTCCATTTTTGACGGTTGCCTACGAGTATAAATATCCCTTTTCTTTTATTTACTTTCACGAAAAAGTTCTGACCTCCATACTTTGTTTGTAAAGACCTTTTTCTGCCTTTGTAAATATGTCTTATTCAAACCCATCTAAAAGAATTATTAACATAGATGACTTGACTCCTTCTCCTGCTCCGACGCGTAGTAGGATAGGTGGGAGGCTTAGGAGTTTAGGTTCTACTCCTTCAAGGGGTTCTTCATCTTCTCATGTTACTCCCCCATCTTCTTCTAAGTCTGACATTTCTTCATTTTCTCCCGGGGCTATGGCTTCTAGATCTTCTTCAAACGGTAGAGAACTTGGTAAACCTCTGCGAGAGCCGGGTGTCGATGAAATAGTACCTGCAGAATTTTCTTTTGCTAGGGATAGTCAGGCCCTTAGAGACCAACTTTCTTCAGTGTCGTCTCTTGATAGTGCTGACAAGTATCCCACCCAGATAATCGAGGGTTTGATACCTCTGGTACGCAGGGATTGTTGCTGGAAGCCTGATTTTCCTATTGTCGTTTCCAATGGTAATCAAAGAATAACCTCTTACAAGACTGGGTATTCTTTAATTTATACCTATCCTTTCACATTAGGATTCAAGC
The DNA here is from genome assembly GCA_005239495.1 of Nicotiana undulata. Lineage (NCBI taxonomy): Eukaryota > Viridiplantae > Streptophyta > Magnoliopsida > Solanales > Solanaceae > Nicotiana > Nicotiana undulata. The sequence goes on along the minus strand of ML274471.1, from coordinate 44,071 downwards.
CTCCCATCGACCCAGTTATCATCGAGTTTTGTCGATTCTATAAAATTTGTTTGGGACAAGTCGATACTCTCGTGTGGCGAGTTGTTGTGTGTCTTAGATATTTGGATAACTTATCTTCGGTACCCTTTACCTTTCATCATCTCATTCACCTCTTTTCTCCAATGCTATTCCGCCGGGGATATTTCACCCTCGCAGCCAGAAGTAAAAAGGTGTTAGTGACTCCTGATGACCATAATGATCGAGGGTGGGACCTCCGGTATGTTGTTGTTCCTACTGCTGGTTTAGTAGGTAAAGAAAATCTTCCCTTCCTTGTGAAGTGGATTATTGCACATGAGTACAATTTTGCTCACATTCTTTTCCTTTTGCTTTAGATACTTTATCAGTACCGTAATTGTTTCTTTTCTTTGAAGCAATCATGGAAACCATCGAGAATGTCTCTGGTTTTCGAGATTGGGTAGAAAAACGTTTGTTAATCGCTCCATTGGAAGAACGTTCGTGGAAATACCTCTCTGGGAGGTTTGGTTTGAGAGTTAAGACTCACGGTAAGTGAAGTTTTTGTTTTTACTTCTTCCTTCCTTTGAGCTTTATTTGACCCTTTTCATTTGACAGAGTTTCCTGCTCGTGGAGTTTCTGCTGCGTCCATGTCAGCTCCAAAGTTATCCCTGGCAAAGGTACAGGAGATCATTTCTGGATCCTCTTCTTCAAAGAGAAAAGCAAGTGGGTCAAGGACCTTAGAAGATGAGGGTTCTTTAGTCCATAGATCACGCAGGAGGAAGGTGGTCTCTAACGATGAGTCTGCACCTGTCACTGATCCTCCCGTACCTGAGGTTGAACTATCTGCCCCTGAAGATGCAACTCCCTCTCCCGTCCGTGAATCAGTTGATCTCCTGTTCCGTGAAGATTTTGGTTCTATTGCTGATGAAGCTCCCCTTGATGTTTTCTCTCCTCCTGCCCCCAAACGACTTCCCTCAGTTACTCCTGTTTTAATCTCTGCTCCCTTGGTTGTTCCCGCTCATATTATTGCTTCTGCTCCCGTTGATTTTTCTACCCCTCAGACTTCTTTGCCCGTGGCTCATTCATCTGCCCCTGCTTATGTGCCTTCTGTTACAGAAGTAGGGTCATCCAGCAGAAGGGAGATGAGGCAGGTGATGATAGAGTTCCCAGCAGCGGGTAGCCTCTTCAAAAAGTCAGGCCAAGCTTATGTATGGCTGAAACCATTAATAGGTCCGACTGAGAGAGCTAAGCTAGACAGCCAAGGTTCCCTTACATGGGTAAATGAGATTGTTCTCTCCTCTTTAAAGGTAAACGTGCTTTCCTTCATAAATTCTTGTACACACTCTTGTTGTGTCTAATTTGTATCCTTTTGTAGGTCAATCTTATAGGCACGGAGTTAATGAAGAGGGTTTCTACTACAGAGCAGGAAGCAAGGGAATGGCATGTTGAGGAAGATAATTGGAAAGGGCAGTATGAAAGCTTACACCTCGACATGGAGGCAGCGGAAGAAGAGAATTGTACCTTGGAGCAGAAAGTGAGGGTTATGACAGCAAAGTAGGCCATTGAGAAGGCATCTTCAGACTAGGCAGGCAAGGACAAGAACGTCCTAGAGTCCTCATTCGTGGAGCAGCTGTCCCGTGCCTCTGAAGATATCAGGAGCCTAAAGGCCTTATTGGACCATAAGGAGGAGTATTCGGGCGAACTTGTTCAATCACTAACTCAAACCCAGGAGGATCTCCGCAACTCCTTGGAGAAAATTCAATTCTTGGAAAGGTCTTTCACTCATTTAAAGGCTTCTCATGATGTTGTCGTGGATGAGAGGGATGAATTAAGAGCTAAAGTTGAGTTGTGTGAGAAAGATTATGAAGCTCTTGAAGACAAGGCAGTCGTTGATGTTAGTTGGTATTATATGAACTCTCGTCTTGACACATTGACGGAAATAGCCAAGAGGGGTTTAACCTGAAAGCCGAAATTGCAAAAACCAAGGAGACCATTGAGAAGTCTCAACAAGGTCAGAATCTCTCTTCACCTGAAGGTGATGTTCCTGCTGCTCATGTCTTTTCATACCAATCTGCTCGTCTTGCTAGTGAAGACAACCCCCCATCTGAAGAAGTTTAAGATCTTGGTTCTCCCTTTTCTTTTTTTTTCTTTGTAACAATTGGTGGTTACCCCCAGTCCCATCGGGGATAAGTTTGGATTCTTTAAGTCCCCAACTGACAACTTAGGGGCACCTAATGTAAAACTTTAATACGACTTAGACTAAGTTTAATACTTAGTTTATTTTTCTGTTAATATATCAATGCAAGTATGACTTCAGTTTCTTATGAGTTTTTGTTTCACTCTTTAAGTCTCTTTGCATGCTTTATTTTTTAGGTTTTAGTTTTACCTCTGAGTTTTGCATTTATAAAATGCTTAGATTACTCGTACCTTTTCGTAATAGGTACGGTTTATAAAAGAGGACCCTTTTTGATCGACACTTAATGAAGAAGACGTCTCAACTTCATAATGGTATAAATATGCAATAGAGAGATAAGAATTTTTCACATGTTTCTTTTTAACAATGTTTTAAAGATAGTTTTTGTGTTGAACTTTCATAACATTTCACATGTGTGTGTGTATCGTCTAAAACTCATGTTGCAACTGTTTTCTTTTAACATATTTGATACAAATTTGTATTTCGTAACTGTTTTTCTTTTGTAACAGTTTTATCGAGCTAATACAAGGGAATAACTATTTTTGTTTACAACAGGTTTGAGTAAGGGTATGAATTTTTACCCATAACTGTTTTTATTGATAACAATATACAAGTGAATACGAGGGTGATGCTTTATCATCCGTAACTGTTTTCAGTCATTACAGTTTTGAATATGTACAATGATAATGTTCTTTTATCCGTAATTATTTTTATTTATAACAATTTTGAACAAGAACAAGGATATTGACCATTTACCCGTAACTGCTGGGTAGATGGATCTTCAGGCTCGAGCTTTGACTTTTTGATACTCTTATTTGCTTCGTCTTTGCCTTCCATACTGTATAGTCCCCCAAGTGTTTGAGCTTTGAAGAATGAAATCTCGAGCACTTGACTATTCCTTCCTTATGGTCCTTTTCCTGAAAAGGAAAAACCTACAGGACTCGAAGGTATATAATTTTTAGATGATGACTGCTTAACCCTTTAAAACGTTCATCAGAAAGTTGTAACCCTAGACCGCGAATTCAGTTACTTCCTCACGTCTTTGCAGGTCTAATATCATCATCTGGTTATGAGTTAGAGTTTTTGCCTATCATCTAAAACGGTTAGTAAAATTTTAACTGTACAAATATAAAATCGAACGTAATGATACCTGACCGGGTGTATTCCTTTTACTTAGAAGTAATACTTCTTTAAATGAACGACATTCCAACTGGTTGGTAAGATCCTGTCGTCCATAGCCTCCAGCTCATAAGCACCTTTCCCAGCAATGCCACGGACTTTGTAGGGTCCTTCCCAATTTGGATTTAGCTTTCCTGCACCAGCTTCTTTCGTTGATTGAAAGACTTTCTCAAAAACAAATTCACCAATTTTGAAATATCTGAGATGAGCTTTTCTGTTGTAATATTGTTCTATGATTTGTTTTTTAGCTGCCATTCGTACTAGTGCAACTTTTCTTTTTTGCTCCAGCAAGTCCAGATTGGTTCTTAACTCGTCGTTGTTCTCTTCCTTCGTGGTTGTTGTAAACCTTGTGCTTGGTTCACCGATCTCCACCAGTATCAACGCTTCAGCACCGTAAAAAAGTGCGAAAGGAGTTTCTCCCGTGGCTGTTTTTTTGAGTTGTTATGTAAGCCCATAATACTATCGGTAGCTCATCAGGCCAATTTCCCTTCGATTTCTCCAACCTTTTATTCAGGTTGTTGACGATAACGTTGTTAGTTGATTTGTCTTGCCCATTAGCCACGAGGTGATATGGTGACGAAGTGATTGTTTGATTTGCCAGCTTTCGATGAACTCTGTGATTTGCGAGCCTATGAATTGCGAGACATCGTCACATACGATCTCATTCGGTATTCCAAAGAGGCATATTATGTTTTTCCATATGAAGCTTTTCATTTCTTTCTCTCGTACCCGCTAAAAACCTTTTGCTTCCACCAATTTCGTGAAATAATTAGCTAACACAAGTAAGAACCCTACCTTTCCTTTAGCTGCGGGAAGGGATCCCACTATATCCATGCCTCATTTCATGAACGGCCATGGTGATATCACTAGGTGCAGTAGCTTTGCTGGTCGATGCATGTTGTCAGCAAATCGTTGGCATTTGTCGCATTTACCTACGAAACTCTCGGCCTCTTCTTCCATTTTGGGCCAATAGTACCCTACTCTGATTAGGGTTTTGACTAAGAATCTCGATCATGCATGATTTCCACAGTGTCCTTCATGGACTTCTCTCATCACGAACTCTGTTTGATTGGGTCCTAGGCATTTTGCTAAGGGACCTCCGAACATCTTACGGTATAAATAATTGCGAATTAGGCAGTGCCGTGCAGCTTTTCGGTGAAGAGCTAGAGATGCTTTTTTATCTTCAGGTACGGTACCATTCTGCAAAAAAATTTAAATTTCGTTTCTCCAGTCCAAGGTTATATTGTTAAATGTTACCTCATTTTTTTCCTGGTCAATTGCTGAATGAAACAAGTGAACAACAACTGCATTGTCTTTATTTTTCACTTCTGTAACTGTCGCGAGGTTAGCTAATGCATGCGCTTTTGCATTTTCCTCCCTAGGTACTTGCATAACCTTCCATGATTTGAATTTCCTTACAAGATCTCGTGCATTTTCCAGGTATTGTTGCATCCGAGTCTGCCTAGCAATATAAGTCCCCTACATCTGGTTGCTACCAGTTAAGAGTCGCTTTTGATCAAGGTCTACTCGATTGAGAGTTCTCATGCCAGTTCAAGTCCTACTATGACATCTTTATACTCCGCTTCATTGTTAGTTATAGGATAATATTGCTTGTCGTGTCTTTTCACCCGTAGGTGATATTAAAACTATGCCTTAGCCGGCACCTTTTACATTAGAAGAGCCGTCAGTAAATAAGGTCCAAATACCTGGATTAGCCCCGTTAAAGAGTTGTAACTCTTTTTCTACTTCAAGGACAATGCTATTAATAAAATCAAGGATGAAATAAGCTAGAATTTGAGACTTTATTGCAGTCCTAAGCTGATATATTATGTCATGCTCGCTTAATTATATAGCCCATTTAGCTAACCTTCCCGATAATTCATGTTTATGCAGAATATTTCTCAATGGATATGAGGTCACAACAGTGACTGGATGACATTGAAAATATGGTCTTAACTTTCTAGCTGTCATGATTAGAGCTAAGGCTAATTTTTTTAGATGTGGGTATCTAGTTTCATCATCTAATAAAGTTTTGCTTACATAATAAATTGGAGATTGTTTACCTTTGTCTTCCCTTACCAATACTGCACTTACGGCAATTTCTACAACGGCAAGATAGATATACAAGCTTTCCCCCTCTTTTGGCTTTGATAGCAGCAAGGGTTTTGATAGATAGGACTTCAGATCCTTGAGAGCCTGTCGACATTCCTCAGTCCATTCGAACTGATTCTGCTTTTTAAGAACTTAACAGAATTTAAAACTCTTCTCTGAAGACATGGAAATAAATCTTCCTAAGGCTACAATTTTTCCTGTTAGTCTTTGAACTTCTTTTGGTTCGTAAGTATGTTGAGTATTTCCTCGATAGCTTTAATTTGAGCAGGGTTTACTTCTATTCCTCTATTTGACACAAGGAAACCCAAAAACTTACCTGATTCTACGCCAAAGGCGCATTTTCTGGATTCAATTTAATATTATACCTGCGTAAAATTTCGAAGGTAATTGAAAGATGTTGGAAATGATCTTCCGCTTGTGTTGATTTTACCAGCATGTCGTCGATGTATACTTCCATCGTTTATCCAAGGTGCTCCTGGAACATCTTAGTCACTAGCCTTTGATACGTTGCTCCAACATTTTTCAGGCCAAAAGGGATGACTTTGTAGCAATAAGTCCCCCTGTTTGTAATAAAGTAAGTTTTTTCCTCATCTAAGGGATCCATTTTTATCTGATTATAACCAAAGTATACATCTAGAAAGCTTAACAATTCATGACCTACAGTGGCATCAATCATTTGATGTATGTGTGGAAATAGAAATGAATTTTTAGGACATGCTTTATTTAAATCTGTGTAATCTACACATACTCTCCATTTAACATTCTTTTTGGGCACCACTACAATATTGGCTAACCAATTAAGGTACTTTACCTCACGTATTGAACAAATTTTCAAGAGTTTTTGTACCTCTTCGTCGATCACTTGGTTCTTGAATAGTCCCTGCTTTCTTTTCTTTTGTTTGATAGGCACGAAGGATGGATCTTCATTTAGTTTATGATTCATCACTTCTGGTGGGATACCTGTCATGTCTGAATGGGACCACGCAAAGCAATCTGCGTTAGTTTTTAAAAAATTAATTAACTTACCTCTTCGGTTGGGGCTTAGCCTCGTGCTTATGTGAACATTTTGCTCAGGCTTCAGTTCGAACAATGGAATAACTTCGAGCTCTTCCGTGGCTATTTTAATGTGCTCGTCTTCTTCTGGTTCCTGAATGACATCAGGTCTGAAGTCCACGTCTGTATGGTTTGTTACATCTTCCGTGGTGACTTGGTTCACCTTCTCGTCACTATTTGTTCCTGTTTGAATAATAATTCCTTCCATATCTGTTTGGGCAATAATTTCTTCCGTACCTGTTCGAGCGACGGTTTCTTCCGTACTTGTTTGAGCAACAGCTTTTTCCATACCTTTTGATTCTTTCATTTGTTCTTTGTTGCTATAGTGTCCCACAGATTTTATATTCCTAGAGGTTTGTTGATCGCCTCAAATCTATTGAATTCCCCATTCAGAAGGGAATTTAATTACCTGATGCAAGGTAGATGGTACTGCCTTTATGTCGTGTATCCATGGCCTCCCCATGATTACGTTGTAGCCCATGTCATTATCAGTGACTTGGAACCGATTATTTTTTATTACTCCCTCTGCATTAGTGCTAAGTTCAATTTACCCTTTTGTTATGACGGTAGAGTTGTCAAAACCAGATAAGGCTCGTGCTTTTGGGATTACTTGACCCTCCATTAACATTTCTTCCACAACTCTTGATAGGATAATATTAACTGAGCTACCTGGATCAATTAACACTCTTTTTACGTTAGTGTCATGTATAAGTAAGGATATTACCAGTGCGTCGTTGTGTAGAAGCATTAATCTGTTGATATCTGTATCGTCGAATGATATGTTATCTGCTTCCAAATCTTCACGAATCCGCTTCCCATGTGTAATTGTGAAATTTGTGGTTCTTTTGCAGACTAGTCTGTTTACCTCCTCACCTCAGTGTATCACGTTGACTGTACGTTTTCGAGATGGAGGTTTTGGGGGCTCCTGCATGTTCATCATATACGCCTGCTTTCCTTTTTCACTAAACAATTCTATTAGGTAGCCCTATTTTAATAATTGTTCTACCTCACCTTGCAAAAATCTGCAATCTGACGTTCTGTGCCCATGATCATTATGGAATACACACCAGAAGTCTGAATTCCTTTTATTTGAGTTCGACCTCATTTCTTTGGGCCATCGAACCTTATCACCCATATTTCTCAATATTGTAATTAGTTCAGAAGTACTTACATTGAAGTTGTTGTCGCTAATTCTTGTGTTACCTCTATTTCGTTCATCCTGATCCTTTCGGGATCTTGATGAGGACGAGCCTGTATCTCTACCGGATGGTCTATATTCTGACCGAGCGTTTTCAAACCTGGGATGAGTTTCTCGTAAAGAAGGTCCCATGTAAGGGTCGTACTTGTTCTTACCTGTTCTCCTCTCTGGTTCAGAGCGTCTGGAACTTGTTCGATCTTCAGCCCTTGATTGGGAAATGGTGTCTTCTTCTATACGTAACTTGGTACTGTACCTGTTATAGACATCGTTCCATGTCGTAGATGGGAATTCTCTCAGGCTTTCCTTGATTCTTCTCGTGGCTTCTGAACTTTTATCATTTAAATTGCTTGTAAATGCCATGGCTACCCAATTATCTGGTACCCTTGGTAACATCATTCTTTCTCGTTGAAACCTGTCTAGAAATTCACGAAGCAGCTCTGTGTCTCCTTGTTTTATTTTAAATATGTACTCCATTCTTTTTTCGACTTTTTGCGCACTGGAATGCGCTTTTATAAAAGAATATGCAAGCTCAGCAAAAGAATCAATAAAGTTTTCAGGGAGAAGAGAATACTAGGTTAACGCTCCTTTGGTAAGTGTTTCTCCAAACTTCTTGACTAAGACTGACTCAATTTCTTGTTTAGTCAAGTCGTTGCCCTTCACTCCGGTGGTAAAAGCAATCACATGGTCGCATGGGTCAGTCGTCCCGTCATACTTGGGAACATCGGGCATTTTGAATTTCTTGGGAATAGGCAGGGGTGCTGCACTTGACCTCCAAGGTTGTTGAGAATACCTATCAATGTTGATGCCTTTGATAACATGTGGTACTCCAGGAATTTGTTCGATTCGATCGTTTTGTTCCTTCATTTGTTTCTGCAAGGTTAGTAATAAAGATTGTAACTCTGGGTTATTGGACATACCTGGTCTTGCTTCGAGGGATTTGTGAGGAGTACCCCCACTTCCTGAGTTTGCTAACCCAGACTGAGGGTTTTCCACAGTTATGGTGTTGTTAGGAGGTGGAGCAGGTGATGCAGCCGGTAACCCCCACGCAAATTCTTGTAAGGCTAGGTTTACATATTTTGCAATCATTTGTTTCACCTGATCTTGCTCTCCTGTTTGATCGTTATCACTGTGATTGTTGTTGGACCTCTTTGGAGAATGTTCCCTTGAACCTGATGGGGTTCTTGAAAGTGATGGAGTTCCATCCCTTTGTTGGTTATTGTCGTTGGTGTTTGACATAATTCAGAGGATATTGTTTGAAAGTAAGCAAAGATTATCAGATTCCCGGCAACGGAACCAATTTGTTTAACCAAAGAATTAGATTCTTTGACCAAAGCTATTTTAAGAAGAACACGGGTTTCTGATAACCAAAGAATAAACTAATAATTGTAAGTAAACTCGTAAATGGAAAGCAATAAGATGCCCAAAAAATAAGTGTATTGTAGTTGTAATTCAAATGTGTTCTTACAAGCTATATTTTACTCCCTTATATAGAGAATTTCTTAATATAACGTCTACCATTTTCAGTGATTGAGCATTAAACACTAATAATGGTATTAATGTAACGTTACAATGATTAACCGTAATTGTCGCGTGAAGGTTATGTAACGTCTGGCTCATTAATTGAAGATCTCCGAATCTGCCCTTTATTTTGCCTGGATTCATTATGACCGTGCCTTTTCATCTTCTCAATTAGGTTGAGATTCCCGTTGTTGATTACCCCGTAGGTATGTTATTCCGTGTATCTTTGTCTCGTACCTCTTCATAAAGTTCCGTCAAGTTGTCACATTTTCATTGCTCCACATAGATTACTGAGTCATCACAATTATTACACGTGTGAAGCTCTTCTTTACCAACACAATCCATTCTTTCATTGCTGCAAAATTCAGAGGCGCACAGGAATGCTTTGATGAAAGTACTGAACGAAGCATATGTGCCTAATAACACCACTAGTGGGGAAATGCCCAACATGGTAGGTCAAGTGCTGGAGAGTCATAAGATCACTTTCCACGAGGAAGAGCTGCCACCTAAGGGACTAAGTCACAACAAAGCGCTGCACATCACGGTGTAGTGTGAGGACTACTTCATCACCAGAATTCTGATTGACGGGGGATCCTGCCTCAATATCTATCCATTGACGACACTTAAGAAATTGGGCAAGGGATTGTATGAGATCAAAGAAGGGTTTATGAACGTGAAAGCTTTCGACGGTTCTGAAGGATCAACCATCGGCGAAATCAAACTTTGTCTGCAAATGGGGCCTACATGGTTCGAAAGTGATTTTCAGGTGATAGACATATCGGCGTCCTACAATCTGCTACTAGGAAGTCCATGGATACATGCCGCTGGGGCCGTGACATCGACGCTGCATCAGGAAGTGAAATTTGAATGGAACCATCAAGAAGTGATCATCCATGTGGACGGAAGAAATCCTATTTACAGTCGCCAGGCCATTCCGGTGGTCGAAGGTAGAAGGAAGATGGGTGGAGAAACCTACCACCACATTGAACGGGTCAATGCAATAGACAAAGACAAATGGTGCGATAATAAAATAGCAAGCATGATGAACTGGAGAGGGTGCGAGCCGGGTAAAGGGCTTGGCAAAAATCACCAAGGGATCTTCAAACCGATACAGCTCAAGCGTCATGGCACCACTTTTGGTCTGGGTTACAAATAAACTTGGGAAAAGTATCAAAACTGGTCGCCACCATGGCGCGGTCCCTATTACCCATTGGAACAACCCATCCCTCACCTGGAGCATACCTTTCATCAAGCAGATATTATATGGGGGTCAGAGGAAGAAGAAGCACTAGCAGCTTTGAAAAATCTATTCCTGGAAGATGATGATATAGACTGTTGCGTCACTTTTGAGGAGGAGGAGGAGGAAGTCCCTTCCATCCAGGCCATGAGTAGAGGAGCGTCTCTTAAGAACTGGACTATCAGAACTGCCAGGGCCCGACGAGTCTCGAGGTAGCAAGGCTAAACAAGCATTGTTCATTGTCTTTTACTAAATGATTTCCTTTTTTGCACTTCTTTTTTATTTCTGCAATAAGATCTTCAATGTTATAAAACATTCATTCAACTTATCAAAAGTACGTTTATGTTCTCTGAATCAATATTTATTATTATCATTTTCTCTCATTACTTTATCTATACATCATTATTATTACTTGTCTTGATGAACCAATGATTGTGACATGCAACGAGGCAATGCGACAAAAGGACATAAATTCAGAAGAAGAGGATGATATACCTGATGAAATTATCAGAGAAGTCGATAATTTTGAGAACAGACCTAAATCCAACTTGGACGAAACTGAGGTAGTCAACCTGGGAGGTTCAAAAAATGTCAAAGAAACTCGTATTAGCATCCATTTGTCGCCATCAGAGAAAGAGGAATACAAACAATTCTTGAAAGAGTATGAGGACATATTTGAATGGTCGTACGATGACATGAATGGCCTAAGTACATCCATTGTTGCCCACAAGCTGCCAACCAATCCAATGTGTCCGCCAGTAAAGAAAAATCTCGGGAAATTCAAGCATGACATGAGTTTCAAAATCAAGGAAGAAGTTACTAAGCAAATCAACGCCAAGGTTCTCAGGGTAGTAGAGTATCCAACATGGTTAGCCAACATCGTGTCAGTGCCCAAGAAAGATAGGAAGGTCAAAGTCTGTGTCAACTACCGGGATCTCAACCGGGCCAGTCCGAAGGATGATTTCCCATTGCCAAACATACACATCCTGATTGACAACTGCGCCAAGCATGAACTTCAGTCATTCGTGGATTGTTTCGCCGGATACCACCAGATTTTGATGGATGAGGAAGATGCTGAGAAAACGGCTTTCATCACGCCATGGGGAGTTTACTGCTACAAGATGATGCCATTTTTCCTAAAGAATGTTGGGGCCACCTATATGAGAGTTATGACCACTGTCTTCCACGATATGATACACAAAGAGATCGAGGTATATGTGGACGACGTCATTATCAAGTCTAAGAAGGCCACCAACCATATAGCATATTTGAGAAAGTTCTTCGACAGGCCGCGGAAATACAATCTGAAACTAAACCTCGCGAAGTGTGCATTCGGGGTTTCTGCTGAGAAATTGCTCGGGTTCATCGTCAGTCGTCGAGGGATAGAATAGGATCCGTCAAAGGTCAAAGCCATCCAAGAGTTACACCGCCAAGGAATAAGAAAGATGTGATGAGTTTCCTGGGATGCCTCAATTACATCAGCTGGTTCATAGCATAGTCTACAGTCATATGTGAGTCGATCTTCAAGATGCTGAAGAAGGATGCTGCGACCAAATGAACCACGGATTGTCAAAAAGCCTTCGGCAGAATCAAAGAATACTTGTCAATGCCACTAGTCTTTGTCCCACCAGAGCCAGGTATACCTTTGCTACTCTACCTCACAGTATTAGATTGAGCTTTCGACTGCGTTCTGGGGCAGCACGACGAGACATGGAAAAAAGAGCAGGCCATTTATTATCTGAGCAAAAAGTTCACTCTGTACGAGGCACGGTATTCTCTGCTTGAACGTATCTGTTGTGCTCTAACTTCGGTAGCCCAGAAGCTGAGGCATTACTTCTATGCCTACACAACATATCTCATATCAAGGATGGATCCCTTGAAATATACCTTTCAGAAACCCATGCCCACTGGCAAGCTGTCCAAGTGGAAAATCCTACTGAGTGAGTTCGACATTGTCTATGTGACTCTGAAAGCGGTCAAGGGACAAGCATTGGCAGACCATCTTGCTGAGAATCCCGTGGACGGAGAATACGAACCCCTGAAAACGTATTTTTCCGATGAAGAGGTGTCATTCGTAGGAGTAGACATTGTAGAATCCTATGATGGTTGGAGAATGTTTTTCGACGGAGAAGCGAACTTTAAAAGGGTCAACATTGGAGTTGTTCTGATATCAGAAAATGGTCAACATTACCCGGTAGCTGCTAAACTCAGATTCCCCTGTACCAACAATATGGCGGAATATGAAGTCTGCATCTTAAGGCTCAACATGGCCATTGACATGAACGTCCAGGAGCTGTTAGTGATTGGTGACTCAAACTTGCTAATACACCAGGTGCAAGGAGAATGGGCTACCAAGAATTCCAAGATACTGTCGTATCTGCACCACGTGCAGGAATTGAGAAAGAGGTTCACGAAGATAGAATTTCGGCACGTCCCCAGAGTTCAGAACGAGTTCTCCGATGCATTGGCCACTCTATCATCCATGATACAACATCCAGATAAGAACTTCATTAACCCTATTCTAGTAAAAATCCATAGCCATCCAGCCTATTGTGCCCGTGTTGAAGAAGAAGCAGACAGAAAACCATGGTTCCACGACATCAAGGGGTATCAATCAAAGGGAAAGTACCAAGAGCTTGCAAGTTGTACTCAGAAACGCATGCTCCGGAGATTATCCAACAACTTCTTTCACAACGGAGAAATCCTGTACAGGAGGACTCCCAATTTGGGATTACTGAGATGTGTTGATGCAAACGAAGCCTCCAAATTACTTGAGGAGATACATTCTAGGACCTGTGGCCCACACATGAATGGTTTTGTCTTAGCAAAGAAAATACTCAGGGCCGGTTATTTCTTGATGACCATGGAAACGGACTGCATCCAATATGTCCGAAAATGCTATTGATGTCAAGTTCATGCAGATATGATAAAGGTACCTTCAAATGAGCTCAATGCAACAAGCTCACCTTGGTCGTTCGCCACCTGGGGAATGGACGTCATTGGACCAATCAAGCCTACCCCCTCCAACGGACACAGGTTCATCTTGGTAGAAATTGATTACTTCACTAAATGGTTCAAAGCAGAATCCTACAAAGCAGTGACTAAGAAAGTTGTGGCAGACATTGTCCGCGACCGTATTATTTGTCGGTTCGGAGTTCCGCAATCAATCATCACGGAAAATGGTTCTAATCTCAACAGCGATCTGATGAAACCCATGCGAGACTTTCAAAATCAAGCACAAGAATTCCACAGCCTATAGACCTCAAATGAATGGAGTTGTAGAAGCCGCCAACAAAAACATCAAGAAGATATTGAGGAAGATGATAGAAAAACACAAGCAGTGGCACGAGAAGCTATCATTCGCTTTATTGGGATATCGCACCACAGACCACACGTCAACCAGGGCAACCCCTTACATGCTGGTTTATGGTACATAAGCTGTCATTCCTGCTGAAGTGGAGATTACATCCTTGAGAATCATACAAGAAGTTGAGCTCAGCGATGCAGAGTGGATAAAGAGCCGCTATGAGAAACTGGACCTCATAGATGAGAAAAGAATGAATGCAGTATGTCATGGGTAACTTTTTCAGAATAGAATGACCTGAGCTTTCAACAAAAAGGTCAAGCCAAGACAGTTCGCACAGGGGCAGCTGGTGTTAAAGAAGATTTTTCCGCACCAAGATGAAGCCAAACGAAAATTCTCTCCCAACTGGAAAGGCCCGTATATAGTCCATCGAGTATTGACGAGAGGAGCACTTATACTTGTAGAAATGGACGGAGAAGTCTGGCCAAAGCCGATCAATTCAGATGCAGTTAAACTATAATCCTTTATGCTTCTACTGATGATGTAAATTGAACTACGCCTGACCAGATTCCCGTTTAATAGGGGATACGTGGGCAGCCCTATGGGTTCGGTCACAATTCAATAAAAATTTCATTTTCCCCCGCAATTGGAAACTGGGGTAGAATTTCTAGGAGGACCCACAAAATTCCGAAGCAAGTTCAGCCGATCACCGCACGAGCAACAGTCAGAAGCGTCAACCCATCAAACTGGGGCAAAATTTTGAGGAAAACCCTCAATATTCCGTAGCATGAGAGGTTGCAATGTCTTGAACCGTGTCACGCTCGTTGGTCCATCTAAACTATTTTGAAATATATGTTTATGCTATATCGTTACAAATCATGCATAGTTACTGTTGAAAACAACTCTGTTTAGCAAACGCTACCCCGATGACATGAATAGGATCATCAGACCAAGTGTACGAGTCATCAAAGCCAAAGGGGATACGAACCAACCTTCCCTATTTACAGAACTCATAACTTTTCTTTGAATGCAGGAACAAAGAATAAAACACGCAAAGAAGTCACAAATCAAACACAGTTGCAAATGCTAAAGCTCACTGTCCACACAAAGAACAAACTTGTTCACAGTTACAAAAACCATCGCACTTGCCAACAATTGCCGTCATCGCAAACAAACAATGCTCCGCAGTCACAATGCTCACAATACCGCAATCTACTACCAGCTAAGAAATCTACTGTCATTTTATTACTTAATCTTACATAAGGCTAATTTTCTGCCTTCCACTTGCATAAGGCTAACTTTTTCCTTCTTCTGCATAAGGCTACTTTTCTGCCTCCAGTTTGCATGAGATTAAGCTATGTCTCCATTTGCATGAGGTTAAGCTCTACCTCCATTTGCATAAGGCTAACTTTCTGCCTTCCTCTCCATAAGGCTAATTTTCTTCCTTCCTCTGCATAAGGCTAATTTTCTGCCTTCCTCTGCATAAGGCTAACTTTCTGTCTTCCTCTGCATAAGGCTAATTTTCTACCTTCCTCTGCATAAGGCTAACTTTCTGCCTTCCACTTGCATAAGGCTACCCTTTCTGCCTTCCCTGTTTGCATGAGACTAAGCTTTGTCTCCATCTTCATGAGGTTATGCTCTACCTCCATTTTCATAAGGCTACCTTTCTGCCTTCATCTGCATAAGCCTACCTTTATGCCTTCCTACCCGCATGAGGCTAAGCTCTGCCTCAAATTTACTCTTTCATCGAGACTATGCACTGTCTCTCAAGCACTACTTACTTCGCTTTTCTTTTGGGCTAACGTCTGCCCTTCAATTCGCAAGACTAAGCTATATCTTGTCAGCATCATATTACTGCATTTCATGGGTTGAAATATCGCCAACCTTTCCGAAGGCGTCATCGTTCGGAGGCACCATCTTCATGGCCCGAGAACACCATGTCATGGCCTGGGGATCTCTCTCAATCTTGCATGTCATTATTCAAAGGCGTCATCGTTCAGAGGCACCATCCTCATAGCCTGAGAACATCATTTCATGTCATGCAAATCCTTCGTCAAACAATTCATGGCCTAGGAACCTGCATCATGCTTAACCGTCCAAAGACAACATTCATAGTCCAATGGGAACCTGCATCATGTTTAAATTTATGCATAGCATACGCTTGTATTGCTTTATTTGCAGGTGACCCGGCGAGCTACGGCTATCCCAGCAGGAGTGACCCGCTCCAGTTCTCCCATCCATATCAAACCTAACAACTCTCGTAAACCATTTACTCATCCAGCCCTATATTGCGTCTGTTCTTACAATAACTCCATCGGTATACTTCGCCAATGGATCCGGAACTACATATGGCATGATTCCTGTGAACCAGAGATATGTAGGCAGCTCATAAGCCAGGGTGCAGCCTAAATATCTTACTCTGTTTTGCTCAGTCAAAATTGGCCATCATATCTTTACCCGACAACTCTTTCATCCTTTTCGGTAAAGAGGGGCAGCTGTTAATACCCAATTTTTCCTCAAAATATTTTAAATTGCATATATAGCCTCAAAATCATGCTTTCATAGCAATTGGTATTTTCTATAATTTTCCTATATTTTTATTAATTTATTTTAATTTATCTAGCATATTTATTTCCAATAATTAATTACAAAACTGCATCATAAATAATTTCAAAAACATTTTTGGATTTAATTTATTATTTAGGGTCCTACTGAGACCAAATATCACGCCCCAAAACCAAGGGACGGGACCGGCGCCTAACCGAGTGACCCGGTCAAGCAAGCATGGTTAGCCTTTCCTACCCAACGTGTGGCTCCCCGTGTATTTAGCACACATTATTTACATGAGGTAGCAAGAGATAACTCAAAAGCATATATATACATATTCATAACATTAGGTCCATTTTCCTCTCTCACCATTACTAACATTGGATCCTCTAAAACATACATATTACTTATAATATTTACGATACGGGTTCATGATTACGATTAAATCCAACAACTACCCAAAATATATATATTTACACAACCCACATAAGTGCTTACAGAGCCTCTAAGAGTATGAGGAAATGAACATAGACCTGCCGGCGACAAGGCCCCGGCTATACCTCAAAAGAAACAACATATACAAAGGAGATCAACATATACACACGGTCCCGAGAGGAAATGGGGCTCACCAGAACTGCTGAAGGGAGGAGGAGAAAGCACCACTATCGTCGATCGACGCTACCTGCTACAGAACCACCTACATCCATTTAAAAGATGTAGCGCCCCGGCAAAAGGGACGTTAGTACCATTGAATAGTACTAGTATGTATGAACAAACCTACTCTAGATAGGATAAACATCAACGGACAATGATACAAATAGAGACATCATATAACAATTCACCGAAGTAGGGGAAAACACAAATAAGAGTCACCGTATTTCTTATCCCGTTTTGCCATCTTTTGGTTAATGATCTTTTGAGTTCAAGCATTATTATTATTATTATTATTACTGAACCACCGTGTCGTTGTCACAAAGAGTTCGGTCTTGGCCCGGCCGGCTAATCCATCCTAAGTGAGGCCCTCAACAATCATCATAACTAACATCAACACCGTGGCATGTTCACACGGAGTCCAGTATCTCACCGGTTGGATCCGGTATCTCACCAGCGGAATCAACCTCATATCTCAATTTCATGTTTCCATGTGTACGGCATGGAGTCTGATCCCGGCCCGATCGGATAGGCCATCTCACCCTAGGACATTCCTCGTCATTTCTTTGATATTTTAGTTCACTTTTATCATCCTCCATCTTTTGATTCACATCTCATATCATTTCACTCTTTTGATTCATATTCATATCATTTAAATCCATCGGTTCATATTCCATCTCAATTCAATCTTTCATATCTACCACAACCATCACATAAGAGTATTTTAACACATAGTAAGAGAAAGAGCATAATAATCACAATTCATGCACACAAATAGCATAACGATATGGTAGTAAAATAGAACGGCACATAATCAAGAATTTCCCAACTTGACATATAAGGAACATAAATTCCATAGAGAATCAAAATAAGCGAATCATACCCGAAAAGTGAACACCAATAGGTTTATCCTATGAAAAATAGAGTTAGACATACATACCTCGATTTGGGATTTTTCCTTAGATTTATACCAATTCACCGGACCTTCTAGCACCTTAAATCTAGTTCACAATGTGGCATAATTGGACTTAGAATTAGGAATGATGATCATGTATTGAACTCACTTGAGCATTCTATCAAACACTAAGTGATCCTTTAGATTAAATAGCCTCTTTTTGGTGAAAGATTACTCCAACTTATTTTCCGTTACTAGATTATGATAAATTGGGTACATGAATGCAAGATTCTTAATCCCATCTTAATGAACTATCCTATCCATGTTTCATTTTAACAAAAATCTGTAAAATAAGGTTGATGGGGTAGATGCTTACCTCTTGTAGTGAAGAAAATGGTGTCTTACTCGATCAATTCCAGGCCTGAGTAGTGATGGTGGCTCAAATTGATGGAGTTGGGACTCTCTCTCTCACTAGAACCCACTCTCTTCTCTCTCTCTAATTTATCATAATATGGTTAAAAATAAGAGGGATGGGTGTTATATTAGACTAGAGGTCAGGTTTTAAAAATTAGGAAATAGGAGCCCCAATGCAGGCTTTGCGGTCCGGAATGCGATCGCATTCCAGTTATGCGGTCCGCAAACCTGCCGCATTATTGGCCTTCAGCTGGGCCAAAAAGAAAAAAGGGAATTCCTAGGTACGCGGCAACTATGCGGTCCGCATACTTGTTATGCAATCGCATAGTGCACCGCACAACTCCCTCCGCAAAAACTCAAGTGCAATTACGCGACAACTATGCGGCCCGCATACATGATATACGATCGCATTTTGGGCCGCATAGTTGTCCTAAAAATTGACAGCAATCTATCCAACTATGCGACCATTATGCGGTCCGCATACTTGATATGCGATCTCATAGTGGACCGCAGATTCGCACAAACTTGAAAATTTTAATCTCTAAGTCCTGGGGTACTTTTCACTCCAAAAAGGTCCGATTTAAGAATTTCTATAGTTATATCAACATGGGGATCTATCCGAGCATCGTTTTTAGTCAAAATCTCTATGGGTCTTTACATCCTCTCCCACTTAAAATCATTCGTCCTCGAATGAGGATCGGGGTATTACTTTGGGTTTGAAAATGCTATATGCCAACCCCCAAATTTCACTAACTCTGATTTTTTTTTTCTAAAAATTTCGCCAGAGTTTCCTTTGTAATTAGACATATCCACCTGTCAGAGAGCCCCCGAAACACACTTCAACGAATTCCGCATAATTTAGTTAACACAACAACACACAAATGTAGTACCAGTTAAGGGTTGATAAGAGGAGGGGAATTAGGGGAGTGGGGTGGCTCTACACAATATGACATGTAATGCAATTATTTAGAGACAATCAACTTCATAAAAGACTACCTGACTTATTCAAATAAATGGGGGTACTTCTTTTTCTTTTCATTCTCTGCTTCCCATGTGGCTTCCTCGACTTGTTGATTCTGCCATAATACTTTAACCGATGCAATTTCCTTGTTTCTCAACTTACGAACCTGCCTATCTAGAATAGCAACCGGAACTTCTTCATACAACAACTCTTCATTAACTTCAACGGTATCAACTGGCATGATGGCAGACGGGTCTCCAATTACTTTTTTTAACATGGACACATGAAACACCGGGTGTACCAATGACATTTTAGGGGGCAACTCCAGCTTATATGCCACATGTCCTATCCTTTGAGTTACCCTATACGGCCCGACATACCTTGGGCTCAATTTTCCCTTCTTCCCAAACCGCATGACCCCCTTTATGGGAGATACCTTTAAGAATACGCAATAACCTACTTGGAACTCCAAATCCCTTCGACGAACGTCCAAATAGGATTTCTGATGGCTCTAAGCAATTTTCAACCGTTCCTTTATGATTCCAACCTTCTCCATAGCTTGGTGCACAAGCTCCAGCCCCAACACTTTGGCCTCTCCAACCTCGAACCACCCAATCGGAGACCTACACCTCCTACCGTACAAAGCCTCAAATGGGGCCATCTGAATGCTGGCGTGGAAACTGTTATTGTAAGAAAATTTTAGAAGTGACAAATGATCATCCCAACTACCTTTAAAATCAAGCACACAAGCTCGCAACATGTCCTCAAGTGTCTTGATAGTCCGTTCTTCCTGTCCATCAGTCTGCAGATGGAAGGTTGTGCTGAGATTTACCTGCGTTCCCCAACCTTGCTGAAATTTCTTCCAAAAGTTAGCTGTGAATAGGGCCCCTCGATCCGAGATAATGGAAACTGGAGTGCCATGGAGCCTGACTATTTCTTTGATATACAACTGAGCATATTGTATTGCAGTGTCAGTGGACTTGACTGGCAAGAAATGTGCTTACTTCGTGAGTCGATCTACTATTACCCAAACTGAGTCAAACGTGCGCGGAGTGCGGGGTAACCCTACCACAAAATCCATATTGATCATATCCCATTTCAAAATTGGTATTTTTATAAGTTGCACCAACCCACTGGGCCTCTGATGCTCGACCTTCACTTGCTGACAGTTCCGGCACTTAGTCAAAAAGTCCGCCACACCCCTCTTCATGCTATTCCACCAATAAACTTCCTTGATATCATGATACATTTTCGTAGAACCTGGGTGTACAGAATATCTAGAATTGTGAGCCTCTGCCATGATCCTCTCCCGAAGTTCATCCACATCCGGAACACATAATCTCTCTTGGCACCGCAAAACACCGTCATCCTTGCTGAGTGAAAAGGTTGTGGTTCTGTGATTAAAGATTGCCTCTCTCAATCATGGCATTGCTGGATCATTGAATTGATTTTTCTTAACTTCCGCCACAAGCGAAGATTCAGCTCCGTTATGTACCAAACCATTCCCTTCATCTGAGGCCGTAAGACAAACCCCCAGAATGAACAACTGGTAAACCTATCAAGCCAAAGGTCTCTAACCTGCCTCTAAGTGAGCCAAACTACCTATGGATTTCCGACTAAGAGTTTCTGCCACCACATTCGCTTTCCCTGGATGGTAAAAGATATTCATATCATAATCTTTGAGCAATTCCAACCATCTCCTCTGCCTTAAGTTTAACTCCTTCTGTTTGAATAGAAACTGGAGACTCTTGTGGTCTGTGAACACGTCCACATGGACCCCATAAAGATAGTGCCACCAGATTTTCAATGTAAAGACAACTGCTGCAAGCGCCAAATCATGTGTCAGATAATTCTTTTCGTGATTCTTAAGTTGCCTCGAAGCATAAGTTATAACCTTACCGCATTGCATTAACACACACCCCAAACCAACCCTTGAAGCTACGGGTGTTCATAAAAACCCGAAAACCCAAACCAAACCGAAAATCGAACCAAAACGACTAAAAAACCAATACTTGTTAGGTTTGGTTGGTTTTGGTTTTAAATTTAAAAAACTGATTAAATTTGGTTTGGTTATGGTTTTAACAAAAAAATAACCAAACAAAATCGAACCAAACCGACTATAAAAGTAGCTATATAATTTATTATTACACCTATATATATGTATATTTCTATAAAGTTTCTGAAATTTTATGGTACATATTAGTCATTTGTATTTTTAATCTAGTTCTTTGCTATTATAATAATCTAATTCTTTGTCTTCTAGTTTGATTGGCAGTTTTCTTTTGTTAAGTACAAGAATTTATTTCATGTTAAAAATAATTAATTTTTAATTGAGTACTTAAACTATTCATCATTATTTGAGTCAATTATCATCAATTTATCTTGGCAAATGATAGATTTCTCAAAGAGTAATTAGTTTGATAGTGTTACGTTGAAAATGTAGTCGTCGGAATATGCGTTTGGTAGTGTATGTCTCATATTTAAGAAAAAATCGATAAATAACCGAAAAAAACGAAAAATCGACAAAAACTGAATCGATAAAAAACCGACTTAATTGGTTCGATTAGGTTCCAATATTTGAAAAACCGACTTACTTGGTTTGGTTTCCTTTTAGGGAAAAACTAACCCAAACTGAACCATGAACACCCCTACTTGAAGCATCACAATACACCACAAACCCCTCTGTACCCTCTGGCAAGGTCAACACTGGCGCCGAAGTCAATTTTGATTTCAATTCCTGGAAACTCCTTTCACAAGCATCGGACCACTGGAACTTGACCGCTTTCTATGTCATCATAGTCAATGGGGAGGCGATAGTAGAGAATCCTTCCACGAACCTCCGATAATATCCAGCTAAACCCAGAAAACTATGAATTGCTGTCGGGGTCGTTGGTCTAGGGCAATCTTTCACAACAGCGATCTTTTGAGGATCAACCTGAATCCCTTCCCTAGAGACAACATGACCCAAAAGGGTAACTGATTCTAGCCAAAATTTGCATTTGTTAGAACTTTGCATGCAATTAGTGACTTCGCGAATAAACAAGGATATCGTCGATGAAGACTATTACAAAAGAGTCAAGAAATGTCTTGAAGACCCGATTCATAAGGTCCATGAAAGTTTTTGGGGCGTTGGTTAGCACAAAAGACATTACCAAGAATTCAAAGTGCCCATACCGAGTCCTGAAGGCGGTCTTAGGAATCTGCTCCCTGATCTTTAGTTGGTGATACCCGGACCGCAAATCAATTTTCGAGAAGAACCTATCACCTTGCAATTGGTCGAACAAATCATCTATCCGAGGCAATGGGTATTTGTTTCTGATTGTGACCATGTTGAGCTGTCGGTAGTCAATACACATTCGCAGTGATCCATCTTTCTTTCTAACAAAGAAACCCTTTTCTAGAAGATCCTTCAACTGTTCCTTTAACTCCCTCAATTCCGCTGGCGCCATCCTGTAGAGTGGAATAGATATTTGGTGTGTGTCTGGAAATACATCAATCCCGAAATCGATCTCTCTATCTGGTGGAATCTCAGAAAGCTCATCCGGAAAAACATCAAGGAATTCATTCACAATAGGCACGGACTCTAGAGCAGGCACCGCAAAAGTGGTGTCCGTAACCCGAACCAAATGGTAGATTCACCCCTTTCTGATCATTTTTGAGGCCTTAAGGTAGGAAATAAACCTACCTCTTGGCACAATATTATTCCCCTCCCACTCAATAGCTGGTTCATTAGGAAACTTGAGCCTCATAATTCTGGTTCGGAAGTCGAGTTTAGCAAAACATGAATAGAGCCAATCCATCCCCATTATTACACTGAAATCAACCATTCCTAGCTCAATAAGATTGGCCGTGGTATCCCGTACACACACCGTGACAACACAATTTCTATAGACTCATGCAGCTGTAATAGATTCACCAATCGGAGTCGACACTGAGAACGGCTCATGAAGTTGTTCTGGTTCTATCCCAAAGCTTGAAGCAATAAAAGGAGTAACATATGACAAAGAAGACCCAGGATCAATAAGGGCATACACATCATGAGATTGAATAGTCATAATACCTGTGACGACATCTGGAGAAGCCTCTGCACTCTGATGATCACTCAGGGCATAGAATTGGTTGAGTCCTCCCCGACCTCGTGCACCACCCCTAGCTGCACCATGCCCTGCTGGTGCTGGAGGGCCTCGGGCTAGAGGGCGTGCTGAGGATATAGCAGCTGAAGAACTGGATGATTGGGCGATGCCCCAACCTATTCACTGGCTGGATGAACAGCAGTCTCTCTGAATATGGCCTCTCCTCCCACACCCATAACATAATGGCATGTCCAGGTGGCAGAGCCCCGAATGCAACTTCCCACACTTAGGACAGATGGTGCTATGTTGCTTCTTGAAACTCCCTCCTGGTCGACCCTGATGGTGGAACCTCCTGCTACCTGGACCAGGCCCAAAGCGACCTCCCTACTAATGATTGTGCCCTGATGGCAGGGCTTTAGCTGAAGACTGAGCATAGTACTGGGATGGCCTTGATGACCAATCCCGAGGAACCGATCTCCCATCTCCGAATGAACTCCCAAGATTGCCCGCTGACCGGGCCCTGCTACCACCTTCTCGATCCATCCTTAGCTTCAACTTCCAAGCCTCTGTAGCCTGGGCGAATCCCACAATCTTCCCATAGTTCATGTCAGAATGTAGAGCAGTTGTGGTAGCTTCATTAACAACCAAGGGACCAAGACCGTGCACAAATCGACGAACTCTAGCCTCCATAGTCGACATCATATGAATAGCATACTTGGACAGGCGCACAAATTCCATATGATATTCCCACACACTTCTATTACCTTGCTTAAGGACCTCAAACTCTGATGCTCGGGTTACCCTAATCTCGGCGGGCAAGAAATGATCTATGAAGGCATCTGCAAACTCACTCCACCTCGCCAGAGGGCTCCCCTCCTCACAGGAATCCTCCCTCATCTCAAACCACAAATACGCCGCCCCTTTCAGATGGTAAGATGCCAACTCTACTCCCTCTGTCTCAGTAGCACACATAACTTGGAGGGTCTTATACATATCGTCGATGAAATATTGAGGATCAGCCTCGGGGTCAGTACATGTGAACTCTAGAGGAGATAATTGAAGAAACTGGTTAACCCTGGAACCTGAGGAATCCCCTTGCCCGCTAGAAAATGTGGGGGAAACATTTGATCTCCGGACCTGAGAGGCCACCAATTGCGTCAACATATGAATAGCTCCCCTAAGGTCCCTATCAGAAATACCAGGACAAGAAGTAGGGCTGGAGGAGGATCAGAAATATCAGTGGAAGGGATCGTAGCACCCTCCGCGGGGGCAGGAATAGGAATGGCCTGGCCTGGAACGGAGGAATTAGGTTGATTCATGGTCGAGGAATCATTCTCACCCGCACCATCAGATTGGGAATTTATGGCCACTCCTGGGGTGGCATTGGCCTCTAGGCGGAGTCGAGCTTTCTTCCTTGGTGCCATTTACTGAAAGTTAAAATAATGCACGAGTTAGAGAGAAACAACCTCACCTTTCACTCCATCGCATGATATAGAATAACAATGAAGGGTATTTTTCCTAAATGCCCAAGGAGCCCCCTAATTATAGATGTGGTCGAAAACACATCGATAAGAAAGGCTCTACTAGACACGGCTCCTAGACATCCCAGGACACTTTTAGAACCTTAGGCTCTGATACCAAGTTTGTCACGCCCCAAAACCGAGGGACGGGATCGTCGCCTAATCGAGTGACCCGGTCAAGCAAGCCTGATTAGCCTTTCTCGACTCGTGCCTCCCCGTATTTATAGCACACATTATTTACATGAGGTAGCAAGAGATAACTCAAAAGCATATATATACATATTCATAACATTAGGTCCATTTTCCTCTCTCACCATTACCAACATTGGATCCTCTAAAACATACATAGTAATTATAATATTCACGATACGGGACCACGATTACGATTAAATCCAACAATTGCCCAATATATATATATATATATATATATATATATATATATATATATATATATATATATATATATTTTTACACAACCCACATAAGTGTCTACGGAGCCTCTAAGAGTATCGGGAAATGAACATAGACCTGTCGGCGACAAGGCCCCGACTATACCTCAAAAGGAACAACATATACAAAGGAGATCAACATATAATTACACACGGCCCCGAGAGGAAATGGGGCTAACCAGAACTGCTGAATGGAGGAGGAGAAAGCACCACTATCGTCGATGTTTAACCAAAGAATTAGATCCTTTGACTAAAGCTATTTCTAGGATGAACACGGGTTTCTGATAATCAAGGAAATAATGATAAGTAAGAATGAGTAAGTAAATAGACAGTAATATGATGCATAGAAAAGCAAAGTGTATTGTATTCGTAGTTCGGATGTGTCTTACAAGTTAACTTTTATTCCCTTATATAGGGAATTCTTCAGTATAACGTCTACCTCTTGCAATGATAACACATTAATGACTAATTATTACATAAATGTAATGTTACAAAGAATAACCGTAACTACTGCATGAAGGTTGTGTAACATGTGGATCATTAATTGAAGATCTTTGAATCTGGCCGTAGCTCTGTCCGGATTTATTCTGACCGTGTCTCTTCCTTGCCTCAATCAAGTTGAGTTTCTCGTAGCTGATTACCTCGTGGGTATATAGTGTCTTGCCTCTTTGCCTCGCACCTCCTTATAGAGTCATGTCCAGTTGTCATGTTTTCCTTGGTCCACACAACTGGCTGAATCATCAAGAATTATCATACGTGTGAAGCTCTTTTTACCAATACAGCTAGTCCCCCCACTTACCATTTATTTATCGATTAATATTTGGTAAGTGGATACGCATTTATGGCGGGAATATTTTGCCATCGCTTTACTTTGAAACATTGTATTCTTCTCTAAACATAGGCATAGCTTATCACTTCCATTTAATGCTTAATACATGTGTCACCTCCGGGTTGGTTCTGCAATTACTCGAGCCCTTTTAGGGCTTTTTCGGCTGCATCAGTCACGATGTGACACCTTCAATTATGACTTTCACATCATTGTTTTTTTTATATTTTTGACGGTTGTCTTCGAGTATAAATACCCTTTATCCTTTCTTTACTTTCACGAAAAACTTTCATTCTTTGTTTGTAAAGAAAGTTTTCCTCGTCTTTGTAAATATGTCTTCTTCGAACCAACCTAAAGAAGTGATAAACGTTGATGATTTGGCCCCTTCTTCTGCTCCGACACGGAGCCAGAGAGGTTGTAGATTGAGGAGTTTAAGTTCTACTCCTTCAAGAGGTTCTTCCTCTTTCCATATTACTTCCCCTCCTTCTGCTAGGTCTTTAATTTCCCCAAGATCTAGGGCTTCCAAATCTTCATCTAGAGGTAGAGAAAATCATGAACCTTTACGCGAACCTCGAGTGGATGAAATCATTTCTGTTGAGTTTACCTTTGCTAGGGATAATTAGGTCCTTACAGATCAGTCTGCATCCCTTGATAGTGCTGATAGGTACCATACCTTGCTCACAGAAGGTTTAATTCCTCTTGTTTGCAGGGACTATTTTTGGGAGTCCGATTTTCCTGTTATCATTCCGAATGGAAATAAAAGAATAACGTCTTACAAGACGGGATTCTTTTATTTATACCTACCCTTTTACCTTAGGGTTTAGTCCTCCCATTGATCCAGTTATTATTGAGTTCTGTCGTTTTTTTTTTCCTGTGGACAAGTCGATCCTATTGTATGGCGAGTTGTTGCATGTCTCAGATGTTTAGCTACTTTAGCCTCGGTTCCTTTCACCTTCAATCATCTTATTCATATTTATTCCCTGACCTTATTTCGTTAAGGGATTTTTACTCTGGCTGCCAGGAGTAAAAGAGTGCTGGTGACCCCTGATGACGATAAGGATAGAGGTTGGTACCTTCGGTACTTTGTTATGCCTACTGCGGTTTAGTAGGTGAAAAAAATATTCTCTTCCCCGAGAAGTGGAATCGCGCACGTGAGTACATTTTATCTCACATTCCTTATTTTTTACTTTAAGTGTTTTATTAACACCGTAGTTGTTTCTTCTTTTTTCAGCAATCATGGGTACTGTTGAGAATGTCTCCCGTATCTGTGGTTGGGTAGAAAAGTTGTTGTCGATTTCTCCGTTAGAGGAAAGGTCTTGGAAGTACTTCTCTGGGAAGTACGGTTGGAAAGTGAAAACTCACGGTAAGTGAAACTTTTGTTCCCGCTTCTTTCCTTGCTCGAGTCTCTTTGTTGTTTTACCCTTTTCCTTTTGACAGGGTTTCCCGCTCGTGGGCCGTCTGCTGCATCTGTTTCCAAATTGTCCCTGGCTCAAGCCCAGGAAATTATTTCAGGTTCTTCTTCTTCGAAGAGAAAGGTTGGAGGGTCTAGGACCTCGGAAGAAGAGGAGGAAGAGGAAGGCACTTTGGTGCATAGGTCCCGTAGAAGGAGGGTGATCTCGGGCGATGAATCTACACCCGTGTCTATGTTTTTCGCGCCTGCAATCAGACCTTCTACCTCAGAAGATGTTCCTCCCTCTCCTGTGCATTATTCTGTGGATCATTTGTTCCGTGAAGGCTTTGGTCATGCTATTAATGAAGTTCTATTGGCTGTTTTCCTCATTCTTTTAGAGAAATCTCTTCACCTGCTCATGTTATTTCTTCTGCTCCCATGACTATTATTGCTCCCATTGCTGCTTTGTTCGTGGCTTATTCGGCTCCTCAGACGTCCGTGGTTATGGCTTCTACATCTCTGCCTGCTTTTGTGCCTTCTGTTATAGAAGTAGGGTCTTCCAGCAGGGAGATGCGGCAGGTACTAATAGAAGTTTTGGATGATGGGAGTCTTTTAAAGAAATCTGGCCAGCCTGACGTGTGGCTCAAACCGCTGATAGGACAGATAAAGAGAGCCAAATTGGATAGCCACAGTTCTCTCACATGGGCTAATGAGATCGTGCATACCTCTTTGAAGGTAAAGTGCATTCTCTTGCATTTCATTCTTGTACATATAATTCATCGTATCTAATTGACTTTCTTTTTGTAGATCAATCTTATTGGCACGGAGCTCATGAAGAGGATTTGTAACACGGAGCAAGAGATGAAAAAGTGGCATGCTAAAGCAGATAACTGGAAAGTGCAATATGAAAGCTTAAGGCTCGACATGGAGGCCTTAGAATAAGGAAAATGTACCTTGGAGCAGCAGATGAGAGTCATGGCGGCGGATTTGGCAGTGGAGAAGGCTTCTTCCAATCAAGCGGGCAAAGATAAAAGCATCATTGAGGATTCATTCGCTGACTAATTGTCTCGTACCTCATAAGAAGTTAGGATCTTGAAGGCCTTAATAGACAAAAAGGAAGAGTACTCGGGAGAGCTTGTGCAGTTGCTTACCCAGACCCAAGAGGATATCTGTATTGCCTTAGATAAAAGTCAATTCTTGGAAAGGTCTGTTGAACCTTTAAGGGTTGCCAAAGATGTTTTTTAGGTTGAGAGGGACATGCTGAGAGCTGAAGTTATGATATAGGAGATGGATTACGAAGCTCTTGAAGACACGGCACTTGTCGATGTTAGTTGGGCATACATGAATTCACGCTTCGACACATTGACTGAAATGAGTCGAGAGGATTTTGACCTTAACGCTGAAATTTCCAAAACCAAGGAAGCCATGGAGAAGGCTCAACATGGTCAGAACCTTTCTTAACCTGAAGGTGAGACTCCTGTTGTTCAAGTCTCCTCGTCCCAATCTGCTCTTGTTCCCTCTGCCAGTGAAGAAGTCGATCCCCTTTCTAAAGACAATTAAGATGTTGGTTCCTCTCTTTTTTTTTTATTTGATTGGTGGTTACCCTCAACTCCATTGGGGGTAAATTTGGTTCTCTTTAAAGTCCCAAAATGACAACTTAGGGGCACTCCAATTTATAATACTATATGCGACTAAGTTAACACTTAGTTTTTACTTAGCCGCCTTTTAATATATGCAAGTATGACTTTTTTCTTTGAGTTTTTGTTCACTCTTTTAAGTCTTTTGCATGCTTTATTTTCGAGGTTTCAGTTTTACCTCTAAGCTTTTGCATAAAAATGCTGAAATTACTCGTACCTTTTCATAGTATGTACGGTGTTGCATGTAAAATGCGAGCCTTTTTTGTAGTAGGCATTGTTTATGAAAGAGGGCCCTTTTTCTTTTGATCTACACTTAATGAAGAAGACGTTTCAACTTCATAATGGTGTAATAATGCAATAGAGAGATAGGATTTTTTCACATGTTTATGAATGTTTTGGAAGAAAGTTTTTTGTTTGAACTTTCACAACATTTTACATGTGTTTGATCATCGTCTAAAACTCATGTTGCAATTGTTTTCTTTGAACAGGTTTGATATGCACTTGTATTTTATATATGTTTTACTTATGTAACACTTTTTTCGAGTTAATGCAACAGAATAACTGTTTTTCGTTCGTACAGTTTTTGTAAAGGTAGGGGTTTTTACCCATAACTGTTTTTATTGATAATAGTTTTTAATAATCACGAGGGAAATGCTTTTTCATCCGTAACTATTTTATTCGATAACAGTTTTTCAAATGAGTACATCGATTTTGATCTTTCATCCGTAACTGTTTTATTTGATAACAGCTTTCAATATGAGTAAAAGGATTTTGATCTTTTATCCATAATTGTTTTATTTAATAAAAGTTTTCAATATGAGTACAAAGATTTCATAAATGTTTTTAGTTACAACAATTTTTTGAATGAGTACAAAGATGTGCATTTCTTCCTCGTAAGTAATATTTTGCCTTTTAACCTGAACATGTTCGAAGGTTTTTTGGATCAGGATTTGTTTGAGTCTTCGGCTCTTTCGACTTCGGCTCTTTCGATTTTGCTCGTATCACTTGACTTGTTTGGTAAATGGATCTTCAAGCTCGAGCTTTGACTTTTTGATAGTCTTCTTTGCTTTGTCTTTGCCTTTCATACTGTATAGTCCCCCAAGTGTTTGAGCTTTGAAGAATGAAATCTCGAGCACTTGACTATTCCTTCCTTGTGGTCCTTTTCCTGAAAGGAAAAACATTCGGGACTCGAAGGTATATAGTTTTTAGATGATGACTACTTAACCCTTTAAAACTTCCATCAGAAAGTGTAACCCTAGACCGGGAATTCAGTTACTTCCTCGCGTCTTTTCACGTCTAATATCATCATCTGGTGATGGGTTAGCTTTATGCCTATCATCTAAAAAGGTTAGTAAAATTTTGAATGTTCAAAAATAAAATTGAATGTGTGATACCTTACCGGGGGTACTCCTTTTTCTTAGAAGTAATACTTCTTCAAATGGATGGCATTCCAACTTGTTGGTAAGATCCTGCCACCCATAGCTTCCAACTCATAGGCACCATTTCCATCTATGCCTCGGACTTTGCAGGGTCCTTCCCAATTTGGACTTAATTTTCCCGTACCAGCTTCTTTGGTTGATTGAAAGACTTTTTTAAGGACGAAATCCCCAATTTTGAAGTATCTGAGATGAGCTTTACGGTTGTAATAACGCTCTATGATTTGTTTTTGAGCTGCCATCCGTATTAGTGTTGCTTCTCTTCTTTGTTCGAGCAGGTTCAGATTGGTCCTCAATTCATTGTTGTTTGTATCCTCCGTGGCTGTTGTAAACCTTATGCTTGGTTCGCCAATATCCAAAGGTATCAAGGCTTCTGAGCCATAGACAAGTGCGAACGGAGTCTCCCCCGTGGTTGTTTTTGAAGTTGTTCTGTAGGCCCATAATACCGCTGGTAACTCATCAGGTCAATTTTCCTTTGCTTTCTCTAACCATTTTTTTAGGTTGTTGATGATGAATTTATTTGTTGATTCAGCTTGACCATTAGCCACGGGGTGATATGGCGTTGAAGTAATCCGTTTAATTTGCCAGCATTCAAAGAATTCTGTGATTTGCATGCCTATGAATTGCGGGCCATTATCACACACGATCTCCTTAGGTATTCCGAAGTGGCATATTATGTTTCGCCATAAGAAGCTTTTAACTTCCTTTTCTCGCACCTGTTTGAAAGCTTCCGCCTCTACCTATTTTGTAAAATAGTCGGTTAGCACGAGTAAGAACCGTACCTTTCCTTTAGCTGCGGGGAGGGGTCCTACGATATCTATGCCCCACTTCATGAATGTCCATGGTGATATTATTGGGTGTAAAAGTTCCGCTGGTCGATGCGTGTTATTGGCAAACCGTTGGCATTTATCGCATTTGGATACAAAGCTCTCAGCCTCTTCTTCCATATTAAGCCAATAGTACCCAGATTTGATAAGGGTTTTGACCAAGGATCTCGCCCCTACGTGATTTCCACAGTATCCTTCATGGACTTATCTCATCACGAACTCCGTTTGATTAGGTCTGAGGCATTTAGCTCAGGGACCTCCGAACATCTTGCGATATAATGTGTTGTGAATGAGGCAGTACCGAGCAGCTTTTCGGCAAAGTGGTTGAGCTGCTTTTTTGTCATCAGGTACGGTGCCATTCTGCAAAAAAATTAAAATGTTGTTTCTCCAATCCCAGGTTAAATTGTTGAAAGTTACCTCATTTGTGTCCTAGTCTATTGATGAATGAAATAGATGGACGACAATTGCATTAACTACTGCGAGGTTAGCCATGTGTCTACTTCTGCATTTTCCTCTCTAGCTATTTGGATAACCTTCCACATTTTGAATTGCCTCACGAGATCTCGTGCCTTTTCTAGATATTGTTGCATCCGAGATTCCCGAGCGATATAAGTCCCCTGCATCTGATTTACTACCAGTTGGGAGTCACTCTTGATTACGATTTTCTCGATTGAGAGTTCTCGTGCCAGTTCTAGCCCTGCAATGACAGCTTCATACTCTTCTTCATTGTTAGTTATAGGATAACATTTGATAGCCTGTCGTGTCTTTTCACACGTGGGTGATATTAAGACTATGCTTAAGCCGACACCTTTTATATTGGAAGATCCATCGGTAAATAGGGTCCATAGACCCGAATTAGCACCGTTAAAGAGTTGTAACTCTTCTTCCACTTTAGGGACAATGTTATTATTAAAATCAGCGACAAAATCAGCTAAAATTTGAGACTTTATCGCAGTCCTAGGCTGATATATTATGTCATGCTCGCTCAATTCTATGGCCCACTTAGCTAACCTTCTTGATAGTTCTTGTTTATGCAATATATTTCTTAATGGATAAGAGGTCACAACAGTGATTGGATGACATGGAAAATATGGCCTCAACTTTCTAGATGCCGTGACTAGAGCTGAGGCTAATTTTTCCAGATGTGGGTATCTAGTTTCAGCATCTAGTAATGTTTTGCTTACATAATAGATTGGAGATTGTTTACCTTTATCTTCCCTTACCAAACCTGCACTTACAACAATTTCCGCGACGGCAAGGTAGACGTACAGCTTCTTCCCCTCCTTTGGCTTTGATAGCAACGGGGGTTTTGATAGATAAGCCTTTATATCTTTGAGAGGTTGTTGACATTCTTCAGTCCATTCGAACTGATTTTGCTTTTTGAGACCTGGAAATAAATCTTCCTAAGGCTGAAATTCTTCCCGTTAGTCTTTGAACTTCTTTTTTGTTCGTACGTATATTAGGTATTTCTTATATAGCTTTTATTTGAGCAGGATTTACCTCTATTACTCTATTTGATACAAGGAAACCCAAAAATTTACCTGATTCCACGCCAAAGCACATTTTTCTGGATTCAATTTCATATTATACCTGCGTAGAATTTCAAAGGTAATAGAGAGGTGTTGGAAATGGTCTTCCGCATGTGTTGATTTTACCAGCATGTCATTGATGTAAACTTCCATCGTCTTCCCCAGATGTTCTTGGAACATCTTGGTTACTAACCTCTAGTATGTGGCTCCGGCATTTTTCAAGCCAAAAGGCATGACTTTGTAATAATAAGTCCCCTTGTTTGTAATAAAGGAAGTTTTTTACTCGTCTGAAGGGTCCATTTTAATCTGATTGTAACCGGAATACGCATCTAAAAAGCTTAACAATTCATGTCCTTCATGGGCATCAATCATTTGATCTATATGTGGTAATGGGAATGAATCCTTGGGGCATGCTTTATTTAAATCAGTATAATCTACGCATACTCTCCATTTACCATTCTTTTTAGGTACTACCACAGTATTAGCTAACCATTTAGGGTACATTACCTCACGTATTGAACCAATTTTCAAAGGTTTTTGTACCTCTTCGTCAATCACTTGGTTCTTGAACGGTCCTTGCTTTCTTTTCTTCTACTTAACAAGTACGAAGGATGGATCTTCATTTAGTTTATGAGTCTATCACTTTTGGTGGAATACCTATCGTATCTGAATGGGACCACGCAAAGTAATTTGCGTTAGCCTTTAAATATTTAATTAACTTACCTCTTCGACTGGGGATCAGCCTCGTGCCTATATGCACTTTCTGTTCAGGTTTTTGTTCAAACAATGGAATAGTTTCGAGCTCCTCCGATGTTATTTTGATGTGTTCATCTTCTTCTGGTTCTTGAATGACATTCGGTATGGAATCTACATCCGTGTGATTTGATTCATCTTCCGTGGTAACTTGGTTTACCATCTCGTGACTATCTTCTTCCGTACCTGTTTGAACAATAGCTTCTTCTGTACATGTTTGGGTAATAATTGCTTCCATATCTGTTTGGTCAGAAACTTCTGCCTGGGAGATTTCTCTACCTTTTGATTCTTCTGTTTCTATTTTTTTGTTATAATGTACCACAAAATTTATATTCCTAGAGGTTTGTTGATCACCCCTAATCTGTTGGATTCCCCATTCAAAAGGGAATTTAATTACCTGATGTAATGTAGATGGTACTGCTTTCATGTCGTGGATCCATGGCCTTCCCATGATTACGTTATAAGCCATGTCAGTATCGATGACTTGGAATCTGGTGTTTTTGATTACTCCCTCGGCATAAGTGCTAAGTTCAATTTCTTCTTTGGTTATAACCGTAGAGTTATCGAACCCTGATATGGCTCGTGCGTTTAAGATCACCTGATTTCTCAAGAGCATTTCTTCCACGACTCTTAGCAAAATGATTTTGACTTAACTACCTGGATCAATCAACAATATTTTAATGTTAGTGTCATGAATGAGTAAGGATATTACCAGAGCATCGTTGTGGGGGAGCATTAATCCGCTGAAATCTGCATCATCAAAGGTTATATTGTCTGCGTTCGGATTTTCTCGAACCCGCTTTCCGTGTGTAATTGTGAACTTCGTGGCTGTTTTGCAAACCACTTCGTTTACTTCTTCTCCTCCGTGAATAACGTTGACAATTCTTTTTGGGGACGTCGGTTTCGGGGTTCCTGCATGTTCTTCATGTATGCATGCTTACCTTTATCACTAAACAGTTCTATTAAGTAGCCCTGTTTCAATAATTGCTCTATTACACCTTGTAAAAATCTGCAATTTGCAGTCATGTGTCCATGATTGTTATGAAATTCACACCAGAAATCTGGGTTCCTTTTACTTGGGTTTGACCTTATTTCTTTGGGCCATCTAACCTTATCTCCCATATTTCTTAATATTGAAACTTGTTCGTGGGTACTTACATTGAAGGTGTGATCCCCAATTCGTGCATTACCCCTAGGGCGTTCATCTCGATCCTTTCTAGATCTAGATGAAGATGAGCCCGCATCTCTGCTGGGTGGTCTATATTCTGACCTAGTGTTTTCGAATCTGGGATGAGTTTCTCGTCCCGAGGGTCCCATATAAGGATCGTACCTGTTTTTACTTGATCTCCTGTCTGATTCAGAGCGTTTGGACCTGGTATGATCTTTATCTTTCGAATGAGCAATGCTATATTCCTCTATCCAAAGTTTAGTATTGTACCTATTATAAACATCATTCCATGTCGTAGCTGGGAATTCCCTCAAGCTTTCCTTGAGTCTTCTCCTGGCTTCTGAGCTTTTGTCATTTTGATTGCTCACGAATGCCATGGCTGCCCAATTATCAGGCACCTGTGGTAGTAACATTCTTTATCGTTGGAACCTGTTTACAAATTCACGGAGTAGTTCTGTGTCTCCTTGTTTTATTTTGAATATGTCTTCCATTATTTTCTCGACTTTTTGTGCACTAGAGTGTGCTTTTTTAAAAGAATCTGCAAGCTCAGCAAAAGAATCAATAGAGTTTTCAGGGAGAAGAGAATACCAGGTTAATGCTCCTTTGGTAAGTTTTTCCCCAAATTTTTTGACTAGGACTGACTCAATATCTTGTTTTGTTAAGTCCTTGCCTTTTACTCCGGTAGTAAAAGTAGTCATATGGTCACGTGGGTCAGTTGTCCCGTCATACTTGGGAACATTAGGCATTCTGAACTTTTAGGGTATAGCGATAACAGGTGGAACTCCAGGAATTTGCTCGATTCGATCGTTTTGTTCCCTCACCTGTTTCTGCAAGGTTAGCAATAAATTTTGTAATTCAGAGTTATTAGTCATACCTGGTCTCGCTTCGCGAGATTCATTAGGAGTGTCATCCCTTATTGAGTTTACCAACCCAGATTGAGGATTTTCCACGGTGATGGTATTATTGGGAGGTGGTGTCAGTCACGCGGGTGATATCGCTGGTAATCCCCTTGCGAATTCTTGTAGAGCCTGGCTCACATAATCTGCAATCATTTGCTTCACTTGATCTTGTTCTATCATTTGATCAATATCATTAACAGTGTTGTTGTTGTTGTTAGATCTTTCTTGGGATTGTTCCCTTGAACCTCCTAGGGATCCAGGGGGTGATGGAGTCCCATCTCTTTGCTGGTTATTATCCTTGGAGTTCGACATAGTTCAGAGGATATCGTTTGAAAAGTAAACAAAGATTATCAGATTTCCTGGTAACGGAACCCATTTGTTTAACCAAAGAATTAGATCCCTTGACTAAAGCTATTTCTAGGATGAACACGGGTTTCTGATAATCAAGGAAATAATGATAAGTAAGAATGAGTAAGTAAATAGACAGTAATGTGATGCATAGAAAAGTAAAGTGTATTGTATTTGTAGTTCGGATGTGTCTTATAAGTTAACTTTTATTCACATATATAGGGAATTCTTCAGTATAACGTCTACCTCTTGCAATGATAAAACATTAATGACTAATTATTACATTAATGTAACGTTACAAAGAATAACCGTAACTACTGCGTGAAGGTTGTGTAACGTGCGAATCATTAATTGAAGATCTTTGAATATGCCCGTAGCTCTTTCCGGATTCATTCTGACTGTGTCTCTTCCTTGCCTCAATCAAGTTTAGTTTCCCATAGATGATTACCTCGTGGGTATATAGTGTCGTGCCTCTTTGCCTCGCACATCCTTGTAGAGTCATGTCCAGTTGTCATGTTTTTCTTGGTCCACATAACTGGCTGAATCATCAAGAATTATCATACGTGTAAAGCTCTTTTTTACCAATACACTCGACCGGCGCTACCTGCTACAGAACCACCTACATCCATTTAAAAGATTTATTGCCCCTGGCAAAAGGGACGTTAGTACCATTCAATAGTACTAGTATGTATGAACAAACCTACTCTAGACAGGATAAACATCATCGGACAATGATACAAATAGATACAACATATAACAATTCACCAAAGTAGGGGAAAACACAAATAAGAGTCACCGTATTTCTTATCCCGTTTTTCCATCTTTTGGTTAATGATCTTTTGAGTTCAAGCGTTATTATTATTATTATTACTGAACCATCATGTCGTTGTCACCCGGAGTCCAGTCTCGGCCCGTCCGGCTAAGCCATCCTAGGTGAGGCCTTCAACAATCATCATAACTCACATCATCACCATTTCATATTGACACGGAGTCCGGTATCTCACCGGCTAGATCCGGTCTCTCACCGGCGGAATCAACCTCATATCTCAATTTCATGGCTCCATGTGTACGGCATGGAGTCCGATCCCGACCCGATCGGATAGGCCATCTCACCCTAGGACATTCCCCGTCATTTCTTTGATCTTTTAGTTCACTTTTATCATCCTCCATCTTTTGATTCACATCTCATATCATTTCACTATTTTGATTTATATTCATATCATTTCAATCCTTCAGTTAATATTCCACCTCAATTTAATCTTTCATATCTACCACAACTATCACAGAAGAGGATTTGCACACATAGTAAGAGAAAGAGCATAATAATCACAATGCATACACTCAAATAGCATAACGATATGGTAATAACATAGAACAGCATAGAAGCATGAATTTCCCAACTTGACATATAAGGCACATAAATTCCATAGAGAATCAAAACAAGAGAATCATACCCAGAAAGTGAACACCAATAGGTTTAACCTATGAAAATTAGAGTTAGCCAAACATACATCGATTTGGGATTTTTACTTAGATTTCTACCACAATTCACCGGACCTTCTAGAACCTTCAATCTAGTTCACAATGTGGCATAATTTGACTTAGAATTAGGAATGATGATCATGTCTCGAACTCACTTGAGCATTCTATCAAACACTAAGTGATCTTTTAGATTAAATGGCCTCTTTTTGGTGAAAGATTACTCCAACCTATTTTCCTTTACTAGATTATGATAAATTAGGTAGATGCATGCAAGATTCTTAACCCCATCTTTATGAACTATCCTATCCATGTTTCAGTTTAACAAAAATCTGGAAATTAAGGTTGATGGGGTAGATGCTTACCTCTTGTAATGAAGTAAATGGTGTCTTACTCGATCAATTCCAGGCATGAGTAGTGATGGTGGCTCAAATTGATGAAGTTGGGACTCTCTCTCACTAGAACCGACTCTCTCCTCTCTCTTATTTATCAGAATATGGTTAAAAATAAGAGGGATGGGTGTTATATTAGACTGGGGGCGGGTTTTAAAAATTAGGAAATAGGAGCCCCGATGCAGGCTTTGCGCTCCGAAATGCGATTGCATTCCGGTTATGCGGTACGCAAACCTGCCGCATTCTTGGCCTTCAGATGGGCCAAAAAGAAAAAAGGGACTTCCCAAGTATGTGAAAACTATGCGGTCCGCATACCTGTTATGCGATCGCATAGTGCGCCGCACAACTCCCTCCGCAAAAACTCAGGTGCAATTACGCGACAACTATGCCATACATGATACATGATCGCATTTTGGGCCGCATAACTGTCCTCAAAATGGACAGCAATCTGTCCAACTATGCGACCACTATGCGGTCCGCATACTTGATATGCGATCGCATAGTGGACCGCAGATTCGCACAAACTTGAAAAATTCAATCTCTAAGTCCTGGGGTACTTTTCACTCCAAAAAGGTCTGATTTAAGAATTTCTATAGTTATATCAACATGGGGATCTATCCGAGCATCGTTTTTAGTCAAACCTTCTACGGGTCTTTACACCAAATTATTTCATAATTATCCAAACTGGCACTCGTTGGCTATAATTGCAATAACTTTGGAATTATAGCCTAATCATATATTTTATAATATTTTTTATCCAATAATATTTTTGGGTATTTAACATTTAGCCACCATTATTCAAATTTTAGCCTAAAATTGGCCTAATCCCTAACCCAATTGAAATAACCCAACAGAACCAAGCCCAATTCCTATACTAGCCGGCCCAACCCTGATGCGATCTCGACCATTGATCAAATCTGATCAACTGTCCAAATAATCCCTTTCCATAATTAAACCTAAAGACTATCCCCTTCCCCCTT
Source organism: Nicotiana undulata (assembly GCA_005239495.1). Classification (NCBI taxonomy): domain Eukaryota; kingdom Viridiplantae; phylum Streptophyta; class Magnoliopsida; order Solanales; family Solanaceae; genus Nicotiana; species Nicotiana undulata. The sequence continues at coordinate 5,108 of ML274471.1, read as the reverse complement.
TCATTTTCACTCCCTCACTCTACCGACTTGTCTCTCTCATCTCTCTCCAAACGCTCTACCTGCTGAGCCTATCTTTCTCTTCTCCGGTAGTCGCCTTGCCGAAAACACATGGTGGTTTCATCACCCAAGGCCTCATGACTCCATCCTTAACGTGTGTCACTGCCTTTGAAGACCTCAAGTGAATCAGAGGCGGTTCACTCACCTCCTACGATCTCATGCAATTTTTCTGGCCATCCATGGCTGTCCGAGTAAGATCTTACCGCTTTTCGGTTGAAACCGTTGATTTTTTGAGTTTCTCTTCTCTGGTTTCTCTTTGAAACCCTAACTTCTAAACCTTCCGATTTTTCTAGATCTGTAACAGATCTATACATATGTCGAGTTATTTTGATGTTTTCTTTAAAGGCTTTTCATTTTCCCGAAAACGATTTTTCGTCTACCAAACTAGGGTTCCTGAAGCCCTTTTCAAAATAGCTTTTCTTTCTGATTTCTATCATTATCGTATGATTCTCATCATGTTTATCATTATCTAAACTTTTTCCCTTTTGGTCCGATTTATTTTGCTAAAAACCCTAGGTTATCGGTTCTAATTCAATATTTTAAGTGTGTCTTTGATGATATGTTTGTTTAATCTGCACATGTGTTTGATTCTCATGAGCTTCCCAAGTCTCTATGATTTTACCCTACTATTTGCTTATTAGTCCTGTTGAGTCTTTGTTTCTTCCGCTTATGTTGTGCTTGTCCTATTAATCTCCCTAATTGCTACTATCCTTGCTAAATGTGAGTATTAGGGTTTTGCTCTTGTCCTGCCGATTATACCATGCTTTATCCTGCTAAGTCTTTCAATTACTTATTATGCCCTATGTGAATCCCTAATTTGTGTTTCTGATTTTGCCTAATGTGTGTCCATGCCGTTTAAATCAGTACTTTACTGATTTTTACACAATATTCTCTACTGATTTTGAGTATTTCCTTACTTTTGTGATATTCTCCTTGATTGATATTGATCCCTGTGATTAGAACCTCATTCGAGGGTTCTCTTTCTGATTTTCCGAAATTAAACTATGTCCTGCCTTATTTCTATGAATAAATCTGTTGTAAAATTAATTCTTAAACACTTTCCTTAATTAGAATATTCTGAATTTAGTCTCAATCACATGCTCTATACTACTTTTTATATGTTAACATTAATTTTTCAGTGATTTCTTTCCTTGTTTGTTACTGTTTATTACCGTTTGAACCATGACTCCTTAATTAAAGGAAGTCTTAACATTAATTTGATCATAATTGGTGTTTACTCCTATAATTGTGTTGAACCATTATTTGTTACCTTATTATCTGCCTATTTTCAAAATTATATATACCCTATTTGTCACGACCCAGAATCCCAATCCGAGTCGTGATGGCGCCCAACGACGGGGTTAGGCAAGCTAACAATAATTGCACCAAGTGATATCTTTTTTCCATCTAGTTAAACAGTCAAAGATTCCCAATTTATAACGACAAACATGATACTAGCCTTGAGCGGAAGTGAAATCCTAGTAGATACAAGCCGAAATACAATGCACACATAGATATACATCCCAAAACCCCAAAATATAAATATACACTACGCGTGTGTGCCAGGAACTAGTGTCACGAGTGTCATGGG
>ML274470.1:66194-100702 GCA_005239495.1 Nicotiana undulata | reverse complement strand
GTTGAAAGATACGTGATTGGATTGATCCATAGTTTTAAAATGGTGGTTATTTGCTCATAAATAAGTTATAGTTGGAAAGATAATAAATTACATGTAAATCCGAACTCGGGGTGGCAACTCGTGCCCCTGACTCTAACTCCAAATAATAATAAAATCACATGTTGTAATCACGGGTGCATTTCATGTGACGTGACTGGCCATGTGCGCGAAAACAACAAGTGCACGTCATCGTGACTTGTTTAAGATAAATCTATAAAACGTCCTAATTGATCCTAAAAACTACAACGCTCTTTCAAAAAATAGAAAACATATAGAACGATCGAATATTGCCTCAAATAGGCATTATAAATTGTCATGACCAATAGTTTTGACCACATAATCAACACTCGGGTGTGGAAACTCATGTCCCTGACTTTAACTCAAAATCATAATAAAAATCACATGCTGTAATTACGGGTGCATTTCATGTGGCGTAATTGTAACATGTACAAAAGCATAACGAGTGCACGTTCTCGTGACTTGTTTTCAAGGTAAATTCATACTTATCAAAAGCGGCTAAATTTCAAAGAGTTTAAATATGCAATAGGCTAAAACACGTAGATAATCAGATAATTTAGGCCAAATAATAATAGTTAAGCGACCGTGCTAGAACCACGGAACCCGGGAATGCCTAACACCTTCTCCCGGGTTAACAGAATTCCTTACTCATATTTCTGGTCGCAGACAAATCAAAACAGAGTCAAATCTTCCTCGGTTTGGGATTTTCAAAACAAAACGGTGTCCCGGAGCATCGTCAAAAATCCGGGTTGCGACTTTGAAAACAAATAAATAAATCCCAAAATCGAATAATGTCACTTTAATTGGAAAAACTCCCTTATTACCCTTACCGGGTGAAAAAGGAGGTGTGACACGTATGATGTTTTTTGACTTGCGTGCATATTTGTTTTAAGAGCCCTGAGGGCTCGGGTTAGTTTCGGATAGGCCACGGGATGTTTTACACTTGAAATTCTCTGCTGGTTTTTTGTTGTTAGTGCACAGGCATTTTGTGCATTGCGTTCGCGTGATCCCAGTCGCGAACGCATAGAGTAAATTGTTGGGGGGTCCCTTTTTGTTCAGTGTGAACGCGAGACCACCATGCGAACGCGGTGGGCTGGGGGAGACCATACGCGAACGCAGGAGAGCCCTCGCGAACGCCTAAGGTAATTGGGCCTTGGGGAGGGGGGCTTACGTTTCCTCTATGCGAACGCGTCTTGTGGGCCGCGAACGCATCCCTTGGGTCACGAACGCAAAGGCCAACAGGCCTGACCCTACGCGAACGCAGGCAGGACCACGTGAACGCGATGAAGGCATGCCCATCTATATTTAAACACTGTAAAAACGATTAGAACCCTTTTTCATCAAAATTTTCGAACTGCACAGCCCTAAGGACGATTTTCTTCATCAATGTTCATCCCCAAGTTGTTGGTAATCAATTTTAAACTTTACTCTTTCAATTACACAATGTTTTTCATCACTTTTAAATCAAAAACTAAGAGTTTTCATGGTAAAACTTGAGGGTTTGGGTAGAATGGGAATTTTGTAAAAATTGAATCTTTACCTCGAAATGAGGTCGGATATAAAAACTAATTGTATATTTGGATTCATGGATGAATGGGTAAACGTAATTTGGTCTGAACCCCGAGTTTTGACCAAGCGGGCCCGGGGTCAGGTTTTCAATTTTTTTGAAAAAACTTAGTAAAAATTATAATCTTCAATAAAGTTAGTTCCTTTAGCCTTAATTGATGATATTGGGTTAATTATGATTAGATTCGAGCAAGTTAGAGGTGAATTCAAAAGGAAAAGTTGTAATTGAGCAGTGAGTGGCATGCGAAATTGAGGTAAGTGTTTGGTCGACTTGAGGGAATAGGAATCCCCACTTGTTTGCTATGTGAAATGCATGGGTGTGGTGTATAGGTGAGGTGACGAGTATCTATGCACCACCCAATTTTCCTGATAAACATGATCCCCTTTCTCCGTTCCCAACTTAATTGATGTTAGTCTTTATTGCTCTATGTTCTCTATTGTTTCTATGATTAGTTGGCCTTGTTATTTTGTTGCTAAATATTATTTTGGTTATTTTGGAAGAGTACGGGGTGTTTAATTGGTATATATATATATATATATATATATATATATATATATATATATATATATTCATGTTGGTTTCTTATGATTATTTACATTTGTTGTTGTAAGTGTGTTGAAAGTGTTGGTTGTTCTCTTAATCCTATCATGGTACGTAAAGACTGAGTTGGGTTGACAGTGTTACAGTGATTACATATATTCAGGTTGATATTATTGTGGGATGTTATTATTTAAAGCTTACGGGCTATACTGTTTTCTGTTTGAAATTTTTGAAACACAATTTGGTGTGATAAGGTGTTAGTGTGATAAGGTGTTGGTGTGATAAGGGGGCTGTGATATGGGTGGATAATTGATTGTGATACAGGTGAATACATTGATTGTGATATTTTGAATAGGTGGGATCGGGTTGCGGGCCGCAACAAGACAGTGAGAATGGGGAATAATGATGTTTTACTGATATTTTTGTTATTTTTGAAGGATTTGGAAATTCTTGTTTTACTCTAAAGTTTTTCTTATATTTCGTACATGTGATTATTTTAAAGTTAAAGTTTGGAAACGTGGAAATTATTTGAGAGTTTATTATAGCTGAGGCCTGAAAAAATGCGATTGAGTTAATTTATTGTTGCTGCAGTACTTAATTATTTGTTTAGATTTCCTTCTTGCTTTATATTTATTGTCTCGGTTATATTTTTCTTGTTCGTGTAGAATTATTTTATTGCGTTATTGTATATATTATTGTCATAGGTTATATGTTGTTAATGTCCCGCCGTAGTCTCGTCACTACTTCGTCGAGGTTAGGCTCGGCACTTACTCAGTACATGGGGTCGGTTGTACTGATACTACACTCTGCACTCTTTTGTGCAGATCAAGGTACTAGCTAGCAGTAGAGATTTTTAGAGCGTCCATCTATTTGTTCGGAGACACGAGGTATATCTGCCGGTGTTCGCAGATCCCGAGAGTCTTCTCCTATTTTTATAAAACTATTTTAGTATATTCAGAGCAGTCACATTAATTCTTTCAGCCCAGTATTTGTAGTATTCTTTAGTAGTTCGTGAATTGTGACACCAGACTCTGGGGTAGTTCTAGATCCATTTATATGATTAGTTCGTGGTTCGTTTTATTCAATTGTTTATTATTTTATCTTTGGAAATTTATGTATCGATAACCAATGGATTCAGTTTATTCTAGATTATTTTATTATCTCTAATAGGATAATAAATGCAAAGTAGTTACTCGAATTCTAACATTGGCTTGCCTACCAAATGTGGTGTTAGGCGCCATCACGATCCCTAAGGTTGGGAATTTGGGTTGTAACAGGTTCGGCACTTACTCAGTACATGGGGTCGGTTGTACTGATACTACACTCTGTTGTGGAACATCAAATCGAGATTAATGAGGGGGTTCCAGCTCAGACCGTTCCAGCGGGACCAGCTAAGGTCCCAGAGGGGTTTATTGCTACCCCGGTTCTTCAGGACGCTTTGGTCTGTTTAGTGGGCCTTATGGAGAGTGTGGCTCAGACTGGCACATTCCCTGTTGCATCAACCGTATCTCAGGCTGGAGGAGGGGTCCAGACTCCTGCTACCCATACTCCGGTTCAGACTTCTCCTCGGGTGCAGACCCTAGTAACCAATCCAGTTGGGGTAATTCAACCAGTTGCAGCAGTGCCGCCCGTTAATGGGGCATCCATGTCTTCAGATGCTTTGTGAAGACCGGACAGGTTTATCAACCTTGTCCATGTTCACTTCAGTGGTTACACTTCAAAGGACCCTCAAAAATATCTGGATAGTTGTCATGAGGTGTTGCATAATATGGGTATTTTGGAGACCGTTGGGGTCGATTTTGCTTCTTTTCAGATGACTTGTTCCGCCAAGAAATGGTGGAGGAATTTTTTATTGACTAGACTAGTTGGGTCGCCTTCCTTGACTTGGGATCAGTTCTCTCATCTCTTTAGGGAGAAGTTTTTTCCTATTACTACTCGAGAGGATAAGCGTCGTCAGTTTGAGCGACTTCAGTAGGGCAGCATGACCGTGACCTAGTATGAGACTCGTTTTGTGGATTTGGCTAGACATGTTATTTTCTTGTTGCCCACAGAGAGAGAGAGGGTTAGACGATTTATTGAGGGCCTTGCTCAACCCATCAGGTTGCAGATGGCCAAGGAGACATGGACTGAGATTTCTTTTCAGGATGCAGCTAATGTGGCTAGGAGGGTTGAGTCTATTCTCGGGATGGGAGGTCAGGGGTCTGAAAAGAGACCTCGTCATTCCGGTGGTTTCAATGGTGCCTCATCTGGAGGCGTGACTTCATTTAGCCGAGGCCATTCTTCCAGGCCATTTCATTCGGCTTTACAGGCTTCGTATGGTACTTCGGGTGGTCGTGGTCCTTATCTGCCTTCTCCTACTCATCCAGTATACATGTCTCCTTCAGCTCCTATTAGAGCACCTCCTCTGCAGGGTTTTCATCGTGGTCAGCCGGTTCGTTGGGGTCATCATACTTATCAGGAGGGATGCTTCGAGTGTGGTGAATTTGGGCATGTTCGGAGGACTTGTCTGAAATATATAGATAATCAGTTTCAGCATCAATGTTCTCGTGCCATAGTTCCGGCACCAGCTCCAGTACCACCTGCCCAGCCAACAAGGGGTAGGGGTCAGGTAGTTAGAGGTAGAGGCCAGAATGTTAGAGTTGGAGGTCAGGTAGCTAGGGGTGGAGGACAGCTCGCTAGAGGTGTAGGTCCTCCCAGAGATGTGGTTCAGGGTAGCGGGGCTCAGCCCCGACTATATGCATTTCCAGCCATGCCTGAGGCGGAGTCCTCCGACGCTGTTATTACATGTATCATCTCAGTTTGTGATAGAGTCGCTTCAGTTTTGTTTGATCCGAGGTCTACTTATTCTTATGTTTCATCCTATTTTGCCTCGTATTAGAATGTGCCCCGTGATTCCTTGAGTGTTCCTGTTTATGTGTCTACACCACTGGGGAAGGCTATTGTGGTAGATCGTGTGTATCATTCGTGCGTAGTAGTCATTAAAGGTCTTGAAACTAGTGTAGATCTTTTACTTCTAGACATGGTCGATTTTGATGTTATATTGGGCATGGATTGGTTGTCGCCCTATTATTCCATCTTAGACTGTCACGCCAAGACAGTTACCTTAGCTTTGCCGGGGTTGCCTCGATTAGAATGGAAAAGGACTTCTGGTCATTCTCGCAGTAGGGTGATTTCATATGCCAAGGCTCGTCGCATGGTGGAGAAAGGGTGTTTGGCTTATTTGGATCATATTCGTGACTCTGATGCCTAGGTTTTTTCTATAGAGTCAGTTCCTATTGTTCGTGAGTTTCCCGAGAAATATTCTGCAGACCTGTCGGGGATGCCACTCGATAGGGATATTGATTTTTGTATTGATGTGGCTCCGCGCACCCAGCCCCTTTCTATTCCTCCATATCGGATAGCCCCACCAGAATTGAAAGAGTTGAAAGGACAATTGCAAGAGTTGTTAGATAAGGGTTTCATCTGACCTAGTGTCTCGCCTTGGGGTGCACCAGTTTTGTTTGTAAAGAAGAAAGATGGGTCAATGATGATGTTTATAGATTACCGGTAGCTGAATAAAGTTACTATCAAGAATAAGTATCCATTGCCGAGGATTGATGACTTATTTGATCACCTTCAGGGTGCTAAGGTATTTTCGAAAATTAATTTGAGATCGGGCTATCATCAGTTGGGGCGTCCGATGTTCCTAAGACAACCTTCCGGACGAGGTATGGGCACTATGAATTTTTGGTTATGTCTTTTGGGTTGACTAATGCTCCAGCAGCCTTTATGGATTTGATGAATCGGGCTTTCAAGCCCCATCTGGACTCTTTCGTGATCGTGTTCATTGATGATATTCTAATATACACCCGCAGTCGGGAAGAGCATGAGTAGCACCTCCGTATAGCCCTCCAAACCTTGAGAGATAATCAGTTGTATGCCAAGTTTTCAAAATGTGAGTTCTGGTTAGATTTAGTAGCCTTCTTGGGTCATATCGTATCAGCTGAGGGTATTCAGGTTGATCCTAAGAAGATTGAGGCAGTCAAGAACTGTCCTAGACCCACTACAACTACGGATATTAGGAGTTTCTTGGGTTGGCGGGTTACTACTGTCATTTTGTGGAGGGGTTCTCATCCATAGCAGCCCTAATGACTAAATTGACTCAGAAAAGTGCCCCATTTAAATGGTCAGACGAGTGTGAGGCGAGCTTTCAGAAGATCAAGACAGCCTTGACTTCCGCACCGGTGTTGGTGTTACCATCAGGTTCGGCTTCTTTCACGGTGTATTATGATGCTTCCCGAGTTGGACTTGGAGAAGTATTGATGCAGGATGGCAGGGTGATTGCGTATGTGTCTCGTCAACTTAAAGTCCATGAGAAGAATTATCCTTTTCATGACTTGGAGTTGGCAGTCATTGTCCATGCATTGAAAATTTGGAGGCACTATCTTTATGGCGTGTCGTGTGAGGTTTTCACTGACCACCGCAGTCTCCAGTACTTATTCAAGCAGAAAGATCTAAATTTGAGGCAGCGGAGATGGTTAGAGTTACTGAAGGATTATGATGTCACTATATTGTATCACCCAGGGAAGGCCAACGTGGTGGCCGATGCATTGAGTAGAAAGGCGGTGAGTATGGGCAGCCTTGCGTATATTCCAGTCGGTGAGAGACCGTTAGCTTCAGACATTCAGACGTTGGCTAATCAGTTCGTGAGGTTGGATATTTTGCCCAACGGTGTTTTAGCTTGTACAGTCGCTCGGTCTTCTCTAATTAAGCGTATCCGGGAGTGGCAGGATGATGACCCGCATTTGATGGTTCTTAGGGACAAAGTTCGGCGCGGTGGTGCCAAGCAGGTTACAGTTGGAGATGATGGTGTTTTGAGTATGCAGGGTCGTATATGTGTGCCTAATGTTGATGGCCTTCGTGAGTTTATTCTTGAGGAAGCTCACAGTGCTAAGTATTCGATTCACCCAGGTGAAACCAAAATGTATCAGGATTTGAGGCAACATTATTGGTGGATAAGGATGAAAAAGGACATTGTTGCTTATGTGGCTCGTTGCTTAAATTGTCAGCAGGTGAAGTACGAGCATCAGAGACCTGGTGGTTTGCTCCAGCAGATAGAGATTCCTGAGTGGAAGTGGGTGCGTATCACTATGGACTTCGTTGTTGGACTCCCACGGACTCAGAGGAAATTCGATATAGTTTGGGTTATTGTGGATAGGCTGACTAAATTAGCATATTTCATTCCTGTGGCGAGTACTTATACTTCAAAGCGGTTGGTTGAGTTATATATTTGGGAGATTGTTCGCCTTCATGATGTACCCGTGTCTATCATTTATGACCGGGGTACGCAGTTTACTTCGCACTTTTGGAGGGAAGTTCAACGTGAGTTGGGTACCCGAGTGGAGTTGAGCACAGCATTTCACCCTCAGACTGACGGGTAGTCCGAGCGTACTATTCAGATTTTGGAGGATATGCTCCGCGTTTGTGTTATTGGCTTTGGAGGTTCTTGGGATCAGTTTTTGCCGTTAGCGGAGTTTGCTTATAATAATATTTATCAGTCGAGCATTCAGATGGCTCCTTATGAGGCATTATATGGTAGACGGTGATGATCGCCAGTCGGATGATTTGAGCCGGGAGAGGCTTGGTTGCCGGGTACCGACTTAGTTCAGGAGGCCTTAGATAAGGTCAAGATTATTCAGGAGAGACTTCATGCAGCTCAGTCTAGGAAAAAGAGTTATGTCGATCGTAAGGTTCGTGATGTGGCATTCATGGTTGGAGAGAGAGTATTGCTTCGTGTGTCGCCCATGAAGGGTGTTATGAGGTTTGGAAAGAAGGGTAAGTTGAGCCCTAGGTATATTGGGTCGTTTGAGATTCTTGATAGAGTGGGGGAGGTAGCTTATAGGCTTGCGTTACCTCATAGGTTATACTCAGTTCATCTGGTATTCCACGTGTCTATACTCCAGAAATATCATGGTGACGAGTCCCACGTGTTAGATTTCAGCTCTGTCGGTAGCCATTTTAGATCGGTAGGTTTGTTAGTTGAGGTCTAAGAGTTTTCCTTAAGTTTGAGTGCAGTGGAATGGCTAGCCCGTTGAGGCAACTACTTGGGGGTCCGAGTCGGACATGCAGATTAGATACCCATACTTGTTCGCCAATTCAGGTAATTTTCTATGTTTGTTCGAGGACGAACGTTTGTTTTAGAGGTGGAGATTGTGATGACCCAAGGGATCATTTATTGAATTTAGACTCCATTCTAGGCTTATTAGCCATAAAAAGATTAATTTTAAATACCTTGATTTGCGTGCGCAGGCCGGGCATGAAACCGGAAAGCATTTATGTGAAAATATGAGAAATAGTAATTTCTAGAGTTAAAATTTGATTATAGTTGACAGTGGTCAACATTTTGAGCAAACCGACCTGGATCTGTGTTTCGACGATCCCGGGAGGTCCGCAGTAAAATATGGAACTTGGGTGAATGCCCGGAAATGAATTCCAAGGTCCCAAACCTTAGAAATCAATTTTTGAAAGAAATTATTTTGCTGAAATGTTAATGAAATAAAGAAAAGAATTTATGTTTGAAACCATTGGTATCGGGCCCGTATTTTGGTTTCGGAGCCCGGTACAGATGTTTTATAGTATTTAAATGCTAACTGTGAAATTTGGCGAAAAATAGAATTTATTTGACGTGATTTGGACGTCCGGTTGAGAAATAATGAACTTTAAGTGTTCTTGAGAAAAATGATGAGTTTTGAGGTTTAATTCATAGTTTTACATGTTATTTTCATGATTTTATCGCACAAGAAAGTTCGTATGATGTTTTTTGACTTGCGTGCATATTTGGTTTAAAGCCCCGAGGGCTCGGGTGAGTTTCGGATAGGCCACGGGATGTTTTACACTTGAAATTCTCTGTTGGTTATTTGCCTTTAGTGCATAGGCATTTTGTGCATTGCGTTCGCGTGATCCCAGTCGCGAACGCATAGAGTAAATTTCTGGGGGGTCCCTTTTTATTTAATGTCAACGCGAGACCACCATGCGAACGCGGTGGGATGGGGAGGAGACCCTACGCGAACGCAGGAGAGCCCTCGGGAACGCCTAAGGTAATTGGGCCTTGGGGAGGGGGGCTTCCGTTTCCTCTACGCGAACGCGTCTTGTGGGCCGCGAACGCAAAGGCCCAGGTCCCTACAGCTATGCAAACGCATCCCTTGGGTCGCGAAAGCGAAGGCAAACTGGCCTGACCCTACGCGAACGCAGGCAGGCCTACGCGAACGCGATGAAGGCCTGCCCATCTATATTTAAACAATGTAAAAACAGATAGAACCCTTTTCAATCAAATTTTTTGAACTACACAGCCCTAAGGACAATTTTCTTCATCAATGTTCATCCCCAAGTTGTTGGTAATCAATTCTAAACTTTACTCTTTCAATTACACAATGTTTTTCATCACTTTTAAATCAAAAACTAAGAATTTTCATGGTAAAACTTGAGGGTTTGGATAGAATTAGGAAATTTTGTAAAAATCAAATCTTTACCTCGAATTGAGGTCGGATTTCAAAACTAATTGTATGTTCGGGCTCGTGGGTGAATGGGTAAATGTAATTTGGTCCGAACCCCGAGTTTGGACCAAGCGGACCCGAGGTCGGGTTTTCATTTTTTTTTAGAAAACTTAGAAAAATTATAATTTTCAGTAAAGTTAGTTCCTTTAGGATTAATTAATGATATTAAGTCAATTATGGTTAGATTCGGGTGTATTGGAGGTGAATTCAAAAGGAAAAGCTATAATTGAGCAGTGAGTGGCTTGCGAATTTGAGGTAAGTGCTTGGTTTAACCTTGACTTGAAAGAATAGGAATCTCCAACTTATGTTTTATGTGAAAATGCATGTGTGTGGTGTATAGGTTAGGTGACGAGTATCTATGCACCACCAAGTGGTCCGCTTACATGATCCATTCCCCATTTCCAATCTAATTGCTTCATGTTTTTAACTTTTTCATGTTCATTGTTGTTTTCTATAATTACTTGGCTTGTTATATTGTTGTAAGTCTTGTTGCAATCATGTTTGGGAAAGTATTAGGTGTTTTCCTTGGTTTCATTGTGGTACATAAAGACTGAGTGGGTTGACATTGTTTTACGATATATATATATATATATATATATATATATATATATTCCTGTGGTTCATTTGAGATATTATTTATGAAGTTTGTGAGAACTACCGTTTATTGTTTATGACTGTTGAGACAAAAGTATTGTGAAAGGCTTGGACTGAATTGTGGAAGTTTTGATAAATATATAAATATATATGAATGTGATAAGGGTGGACAGGAGAAATATATATGATTTTGATAAGGGTGGACAGGGGAAATTTATATATATGATTGTGATAAGGGTGGACAGGGGATGTAACGACCCGATCGATCGTTTTGTGTTCTGGGACCCCGTGCCCCTAAATGAGACTTCCCGTAGTTGTTTTTACTGATTTATAACTTGTGAGAATGGTTGGTTCGAGGTTTGGGAGAGTTTGGAGTGGTTTAGGAACACTTAGTTTCTTAAGGTTGGCCTTAAAGGCCAAGTTTGACTTCGGTCAATATTTTTAGTAAACAACCTCGGAATCGAGATTCAAAGGTTCTGGTAGGTTCGTATGTGGATTTCGGACTTGGGCATATGTTCGGACGAGCTTTAGATGACCCGGGAGCGTTTCGGTGCCAAATAGTGAAATAAGATTCCTTAAGTTCAAAAATTGAGGTTTGGAACGTGTTTTTGATTTATCGAGGTCCAAACGTAATTCCGAGGCCGGGAATTGTTTCGTGATGTCATTTATGACTTGCTCGCAAAATTTGGTGTCATTCCGAAAAGTATAAGTACGTTTCGGCGTGTTGAAAGTGAATTCAAGAACTTAAAGTTCTTAAGTTTGATCCAATAGGTTTTGGGGTGTGATTTTTACATTTAGCATTGTTTCGGACGTTCCAAAGGATCGAGGGAGTCTGTATTATGATTTAGGACTTGTTGGTGTATTTGGACGGGGTCTCGGGTGGGCCCGGATGCCATTCAGACATCGCGCGAGGCAAAACCAGCCTTAAAAGGACTGTTGGTGCACCAGATCTAGTGTGGCCGCACCTGCGGAGGACTAGCCGCAGATGCGAGACCGCTTCTGCGGTCCCAGCCTCGCAGGTGCGACCCCAGGGGGAGTTGCCTAGTTCCGCAGGTGCGGTCACTTTTCTGCAAATGCGGAGCCGCAGGTGCGGTCTCCTCTCCGCAGGTGCGAAACCAGGCCCCCTTTCCCCTTTCCGCAGATGCGAGACCGCAGGTGCGGTCCTCGAGCCGCAGGTGCAAAAAACCTGTAGGCAATGAGGTTGTCTTAAATGCGGGACTTAGCCATTTTTGAACCATTTTTCTTCATCTTGGGCGATTTGGAGAGCTGGTAAAGAAGGGATTCGACCTAGAAATTTTAAGGTAAGTAAACCATAAAGTGACTTTAATACTTGAATTTTTGGGTAGATTAACACATAAAATTAGTAGAAATCATGGAATTAGAGTAAAACCTAGGTTTTTGATAAAAATTAGAAATTACCAAGGAATTAGTTATGAAATCATACAAAAACTATATAATATTGATCCTTAGGCAATGGGTGATTATTTCCCTTGAAAATTTCCGGAATCCCAGCACAATGGCCCGGGGCGTATTTTAGGATTTTGCAATTTAGGTTGAAATAACCATTTAAATAGAAGAATTTTATACTTTTGAGTATAGATTAATTTATTCATGTGATGTTTGACTAGTTCCGAGTCCTTGGGCGACGAATTTGGAGTTTCAAGCGCGTTCTTGACCCGGAAAGTAGGCTTGACACGAGGTACGTCTCCTGAATTGTCCCCGTAGGTGAATTTAGCAAAATACATGTTATTATTTGTGTGGGGAGGGGGGTTACGCACGTACTAAGTGACGAGAGTCCGTGCGTAGCTACTATTATGTTATGCCAGGGTAGTTTTGGATTCACAAGCATGCTTTATGTGTCGTATCTATAATCTTAAATGTTAATTTAGGTTGCCGAATATTATTGAACTGTTAAGTGAGCATCTAGGAGGTTACGTTCTGCAATTTAGGTTATTGATTCTTCTCTGTAAGCATATTCTCTACTAAATTTCCTGATTCTCTGATAATTCTGTGCATATATATGGGTACCCGCGTCGCATGTATGATTCGCGAGCAGGGTAGCCCTACTATTATGTTGACCGCGTTGCATGTTCAATTCGTGAGCGGTGTAATAGATGCATCTATGGTTCGATCCGTTCGACCCTTCGGCAGTGCACATTTATTTTTATGTCGCATCGGTCGTACGTTCACAACATGTCATGTACTTGCTATCTGTTTGGTATTCAGTGATTATGTATCTGTCGAATATCATGAAGAAAATGAGACTTAGGTAATCCATACGATAGAGGACTTGACGCATAAAGGTACTTGTAAAAGATATTTGATGTTCATGTCTCTGTGATTATTCATAATTGCCATTCTGCTTAGTCTTATATTTAAAACATATTATTTTGACCCTAGTAAGTATCACGTCGACCTCTCGTCACTACTTCTTCGAACTTAGACTGGATACTTACTGGGTACATATTATTTATGTACCCATGCTACCTCTGTACTTAATTGTACTGGTTCTGAGGCAGGTGCATCTCGGTATCAGTCCGGAGCTCGTTCCTGATTTATACCTAGTCGAGGCTTAACGGTGAGCTGCTTCTCCTGACGACTTTCAGCAGCACTTTGGAGCTATTCTTTTTGCCGTTTCTGTCTATATTTACTCAGACAGTAGGACAGACTTTTGTTCCTTTTTATATTATTCTACTAGATTCATGTAGACTTGTGACACTAGTTTCTGGCACACACGTTAGTAGACATTATTTTTGGGATGTAAAATATTAAATTTTATGACTCTTATGGTTATTTCTGCTTAAGATTTCCTAAGTTATTCGTTTTTACCTAATGTCTTAACTCTAAATCAAGTAAATGTTGGAAATGTTTTGGTAAATTAATTGAAATTCACTAGTAGATTAATGTTGGCTTGCCTGACTACGGTGTTGGGCACCTTCGCGACCTAGGTTAGGATTCGGGTCGTGACAGGGGAAATATATATGATTGTGATAAGGGTGGACAGGAAAAATATTAATATATGACTGTGATAAGGGAGGATACTTGTGTTTTACTGAATTTCAATGATATTTTACTGGTTCTGAAATTCAAGGATTTGAAGTTTACAGATTTGGAAAATTTACTCTTTTACTCTACTGTTTCTCATATTATGCACCTTCGGTTATTTTAAAGTAAAGTTTGGAAACTTGGAAATTTGTGTGAGATTTTGGTGACAGCTGAGGCCTAGAGTAGGCGACTGAAATATTTTATTTATTGTTTCAGTTTATATTTATTTTTATGTAGAATTGTTTTATTGCTTTATTATATATATATATATATATATATATATATATATTGTCACAGGATATGTTAAAATTGCCCCGCCTTAGCCTCGTCACTACTTCGTCGAGGTTAGGCTCGGCACTTACTCAGTACATGGGGTTGGTTGTACTGATACTACACTCTGCACTCTTTTGTGCAGATCCAGGTACCAGCCTGCGTTAGAGATTTTAGTAGCAGCTATCCATTATCCGGAGACACGAGGTATATCTACCGGCATTCGCAGATCCCGAGAGTCTTCTCCTAGTTCGTAGAGATTGTTTTATATTTTCTCAAAATAGTATACTATTTATTTCATCCCATTATTTGTAGTATTCTTTAGTGGTTCGTGAATTGTGACACCAGACCCTGGGGTAGACTTAGAGTTATTTATATATTTAGTTCGTGGCTCATTTTATTTATTTGTTTATTATGTTATATTTGGAGTTATTCATTGGAAACCATTATATTAAGTTTACTTTAGATTTATTTTATTATGTTTAAATGGATAATCAAAGGAAAATATCTAATCGAACTCTAATATTGGCTTGCCTAGCAAGTGTGCTGTTAGGCGCCATCACGGTCCCTAAGGTTGAGAATTTGGATCGTGACAGTTTTACTCTATTGTTTCTCACATTATGCACCTTTGGCTATTTTAAAGTGAAGTTTGGAACTTTGGAAATTCATGTGAGATCTTGGTTACAGTAGAGGCCTGGAATAGGCGACTGAGTTATATTATTTATTGTTGTAGTTTACCTTCCTTGCATGTGTAGAATTGTTATCTTGTTTTTCTTTTATATATATTGTTACAGGTTAAGTAATAACTGCCCCGCCTTAGCCTCGTCACTACTTCGTCGAGGTTAGGCTCAAGACTTACTCAGTACATGGGATCGGTTGTATTGATACTACACTCTGCACTCTTTTGTGCAGTTCCAGGTACTAGTCAGAGTTAGGAGATTTTAGTAGGTGATGTCATTTCTCAGAGACACGAGGTAGATCTACTAGCGTTCGCAGATTCCTGGAGTCTTTACTTATTCTCGGACACTGTTTCACTTCTTTCAAAACAGATATACAATTCCTTCAGCCCATTATTTGTAGCATTCTTAGTAGTTCGTAAATTGTAACACCAGACCCTGGGATAGTCTTATAATTAGTTATTTGGTTAGAGGTCTGGTTTGGTTATTCATTTATTATTTTACTTGTGAAATTTTGCGATGGCAGTAATAAAACTTAGTTTATTTTGAATTGTTTTGTTATGGTTGAATGGACTTTAATGGAAATTAACTAAGTGAATTCTAACATTGACTTGCCTAAAAAGTGTAGTGTTAGGCGTCATCACGATCCCGAGGGTTGGGAATTTGGGTCGTGACAACAAAGCATGAGAGGACATAGCTTCCCCATCAACAAGAGGTGTTGCAGCAACTGGCTAAACTACCCCAATTGGATTGGCTGTTGGTGTCTGAATCTGAGGAGTGATCTGCTCAGGAGTGTGGGTAACAGGAGTCTAACCTGAGATACGGTTGCTGCCACAGGGTGTGCGCCAGTCTGGGCTACACTCTCCATAAGGCCCACTAATCGGACCAAAGCATCCTGAAGCACCGGGGTAGCAATAAACCCCTCTGGGACCTAAGTTTGTCCCCTTGGAATGGTATGAGTTGGATCCCCCTCATCAATCTTTATCTGGGGCTCCACAGCAGTGGCTTCTGCCTCAGCAATGGGATGAGTCCTGCCTCTACCTCGGCCTCTGCCCTTGGTAGGAGCTGCTTCTCCTGGAGGACCTGATTGTTTGTCAACGGAAGAAGAAGCATATGTTCTCACCATTTGCGAGAGAGTAGAAGGATTCAATCAGTATTTGAGATAACAAGAATCGCACGACAGAGTAGAAATGAATGAATTTGTTCCTAACTTTATAGCCTCTGAGAGATAGGTACAGACGTCTCCATATCGATCCCTCATACTCTATTAAGCTTGACCGTGAATACTGAGACCTAAGCAACCTAGTGTTCTGATACCAACTTGTCACGAACCAAATTCCCAACCCTCGGGATCATGATGGAGCCTAACACCATACTTGATAGGCAAGCAAATGTTAGAGGGGTTCAACATTTAAAACCATTAAAACGTAATACGAGGTCTAATATTATCTAATAAATGAATCAAGAATAACGTATGAAATAATGAAACGAAACTCGAGCTAATACTAATATCTAACTGCCCAGAGTTTGGAGCCACAATTCATGAACTACTAAATAATACTACAAGTATTTGGCTGAAAGAAAATATATATCTGTTTTGAATGAAATAAAACAGTAACTAAATAATGTGAAGAAGACTCCAGGAATCTGCGCACGCCAGCAGATCTACCTCGTGTCTCCGTACAAATGTTCAACTACTGCTCAAAGAATCAACTGCGACCGGAACCTGGATCTGCACAAGAAGTGCAAAGTGCAGTATCAGTACAACCGATCTGATGTACTGGTAAGTGCCGAGCCTAACCTTGACGAGGTAGTGACGAGGCTACGGCGGGGCTTTTATAAGATAACATGTATAGTGTTTAATAAAGCAAAAAGGAAAATACTAAACTAAATAAATATTATCTTGCAATAAATAATTAAATAACTCAGCTATCTTTCCAGATCTCAGCTATAACCAATCCTTACAAAAATTTCCAAGTTACATTTAAAATAATGGTAAAAGTAGAGTATGGGAACAACAAAATAAAACAGTGGGTCTTTCAGTTTTCATTATATAACCGGTAACAACATAAATATTCTGTCACGACCCAAAACCTATGGGTTGTGATGGCGCCGGACACCACTGTCGGGAAAGCCAATTCCTTAATTCGTACAAATACCTTCCTGTTTAGAAATTTCGAAATCGTTGCCTTTATTGCATTTCACAATCAAATATATAAACTGTTGTATATTTAAATACGACGGAAGGTGCCTTTAATTCAATAAAACAAGACTCAACACATCCCCAGAACCCGGTGACACAAGTACATGAGCAGTTTCTAAGAATTTATTCAATTATACAACTATTGTCCGAGGAATAAATGGGACAAAGTCAACAAAGATACAAGTAAAGATATGGAAAGAAGGAGACTCTGTCAACTGCGGAACACCTCCGGATGAATGCGGCCCGAGTAAGTCTCCGAATCAACTTCTGAACTATGAAGGTACATGTGCAACAAAATGCACAGAAAGTGTAGCATGAGTACATATACATATATGTACCCAGTGAGTATCCCGTCTAAACTCGAAGAAGTAGTGACGAGAGGTCGACTAGATACTCACTAAGGTCCAGCAACCTAATATAAAATGAGATATGGCTAAAGCAATAGGCATGCAAAGCAGTAAACAGCAAGTTCATAGACACATAATGTAATACAAGTAAGAACCCCAAGTACCTATTTCTCTTATTAAACAATACTTGCCAATCCAGTCTTATGTGATCCAGACTCAAGTGTACATATACCGACACGGACAAGACAACCGGCCGGAGTCATAAGGACTGAGGTCATAAGCTTCCCACGATCGCGAATCATACCTGCAACTCGTGTGCTGACTCGTTAGTAATAAGCTCCCCACGATCGCGCATCATGCCTGCGACTCGTGTGCTGACTCGATAGTAATAAGCTCCCCACGATCGTGCATCATGCATGCGACTCGTGTGCTGACTCGGTAATCAATATGTATAAGCTGACCCACGATCGCGCATCCAGTCCACGACTCGTGTGCTGACTCGATAATAATAGTATTCATATATAGGTACCTACGGGTACCGACTCAACCGTGAACTCAACAGGATTGTGTCAATATCATATCACTGATAGCCAATTAGGATTTACATCATCATATTTCACCTCTTTCATGTCATTTCAACAATAAACACAATTTATAATACATACAATGGTCCAAATAAGGCACATAATGGCATGCTCGTGAGTCCTACGGCTACCCGACATAGCAATATAGTCTCCACATACAGACTCTCGTCACGTGGTACCTACGCGGCCCCCACAACATGTACACATAGCAAACAATGAACCTATGGGGACATTTCTCCTTACAAGTTTGGAAAGGAGACTCACCTCGACGAAATCACCCCTCGGATCAAGGATGCGCCCGAATCTCCGAAATCAACTCTCGATGGCTCGCAACTAGCCAAATATATAATAATAGAATCATTTTAAGTTCAAAGAAAGAGAATTAACAAGGAAATCCCAAAATTAGGTGTTCTTGAAGAAACTTGGAATTTCGACCCCGGGCCCACTCGTTCGGATTTCGAAAATTCTTGAAGGATTAAATTACCCGAAGCCTTACTAATTAAATTATACAATTTACTTCAAAAATTCATGCTCAAATCGTGGCAAAAGATCACATTTTCCAAATTCTAGGTTTCTTAGCAAATTCCCACATTTCCCCCCAATTTTCATATCAAATCTAAGTAATAAATCTTGTATTTAACTTGAAAATAAGTAGAAACAACTTATCTTTGATGCTTGATGAAATCCCCCTTGAAATGCTCTCCAAAATCATCCAAGCCAAATGAAAGAAATGAAAAAAATGGGCGAAATTCGTGTTTAAAGAATCTGCCCATGCTTCACCGGGTTGTACCTTGCACTTGTGCTGTACAGGTTGTACATCCTATTAAAAAATTTCCTTGTTGGATACCTTCTGTTAAAACACCCATAACTTCTTGTATAAATATCCAAATAACAAACGGTTTGAAGATTTAAAAACTAGACTCGAAGATATTTAATTTGATAGGTTTTACATCATATAACTCCTTATATCTCCCGAGATATGAGCTTCTAAAGTCAGCTCCAGGTATCAGAAAATTCTTGCGAAAACTGCTCCACCAGTCTTCTTCAATCGGTCATAAATTTTTGCACAAAACTTCAAATGACAAATAGCTTAATGTTCTGAAAACTAGACTTCAAGATCTACAACTTTCATTTTTGCAAATTGTCAGATTCCTTATAGATTCTTATATATACGCTTTCAAAGTTAGCTCCTCGACGCACAATTTGCTGTCAAAAAATGCCCCAGAAAAATTTCTGCAATTTTTTTCCTTCTTTTTCGTCCGAAATTCATTCCGTTAACCTTCCGAAATCCACCCGAGGCCCTCGGCACCTTAATCAATTATACCAACATGTCCCAAAACGTGATACGAACTCGCTCGAGGCCTCAAATCACATCAAACAACGTCGAAATCATGAATCGCTCTCCAATCCAAATCTTTAAGAACTTAGAATTTCAAACTTCTACATCCGACGCCGAAACCTATCAAATCACGTCTGATTGACCCCAAATTTTGCACACAAGTCATATTCGACATTACGGACCTGCTCCAACTTTCGGAACTGGAATCCGACCCTGATATCAAAAAGTCAAACTCTCGGTCAAATTTCTCAAAAACCTTCAAATTTTTATCTTTAGCCAAATGACTTCAAAATGACCTCCGGACATCTAAATCCACTTCCGATCGCGCTCCCAACTCCAGAATCACAATACAGAGATATTCCCAGACTCGGAATCCCAAACGGACATCAATATCATTGAAATGCGCTTCAAGCCAAACTTAAAAAATTTCTTCAAAAATGCTGACTTCCACAATATACACTGAAACGCTCTCGAGTTATCCAAATCCTGATCCGGACATACGCCCAAGTCTGAAATCACCATACGAATCTGCTGGAACCTTCGGATCCTGATTCCGAGGTCGTTTACTCAAAATTCCAGTCTTACTCAATTTCTTCAACTTAAGGCTTCTGAAATGAGAATTTTCCTTTCAATTTAACTCCGAACCTCCTGAATTTCAACTCCGACCATACATACAAGTCACAATACCCGAAATGAAGTTTTTCATGACTCCTAACTACTAAACGACGCGCTGGATCTCAAAACGACCGGTCGGGTCGTTACATATTCTCCCTTATTACTCCTTGTTTCAGCGTGCAACCCGATCCCACTTGTCTACCCTTATTTCTCCTCAATATATCACCCTTATTCCTCATGTTGTGGCGTGCAACCCGATCCCACTTGTCCACGCTTATTACTCCTTGTTGCGGCGTGCAACCCGCTCCCACCAGACAATCACATTTCACCATTTATAATTAAGGGTTTCACAATTTAGATCAAAATCCCTTACAACATTTTATGTCTCAGCCAATATAAACGGAAAGTTGTACAATTAATTAATTTTCACCACTTATTACTATACAGCGAAACTAACCAGAATGTATCATGAAACACTGACAACCAGCTCAACCATTAATGTACCACAATGAAACTAGGGAACAATTAATACTTTCAAATAGGTGAAACAATATCTAACAAAACAAGTAGACATGGAAGCATCAATGATCGTGGAACATTTAAGACAGGAATATAATAAATTGGAAACGGGGAGGGGAACATGTAAACATATAATTTGGTGGCGCATAGGTACTCGTCACCTCACCTATACGCCACACACATGAATTTTTACATAGCAATTAAGTCGGGGATTCTTAATCCGTCAAGTCAAGGTTAGACCAAACACTTACCTCAATTTCGCAGGCCACTCACTGCTCAAGTACAGCGTTTCCTTTAGAATTCACCTTCAACCCACTCGAATATAATCATAATTAGTTCAATTATTAATTATTACTAAAGGAATTAACTTTAATGTATAATCATGATTGTCCTAAGTTTTCCAAAAAAGTTAAAAACTGACACCGGCCCACTTGGTCCGAACTCGAAGTTCGGACCAATGTTCGTTTACCCGTTCACACCCGAACCTGAATATCAAATGCGGCAGATTCAATAGTAGAAAAGAAAGTTGCCGAACTGTAGCCTCACGTGTAACCCAACAACTCAAAAAAATGACTTCTCATGCGAAAAAATTGACTACATTATTTCATTATACTAATTCACATTCAATAATAATTATCCCATCATTAGCCATGATTAATTCTGTATTCAGTATACTTAATATTAGAGATTTGTAATTGGTAGTGCAACATAAACTGATACCTCGATTTTTGCATTCTAACCTTATATCAAATCTTTACAAGATTTCAATTATTACTTCATCATTAGGAACCCAATTATTGTCTAGCTATTGTAAAGGTATAAATTTCAATTTATTTAATTAACTACACCACTATAAGTAATGGAAAGATATGTGTACCTGATTGCTTGAATTTTTTCTACAAAATTTTACACAGTCAATAGCTATATCAGGCTCGATAGCCGCCGCCTCTGGCACAATGCCAACACCTATATGCTATTCTAGGTTTTGTTTCTAGCTTAGAAGTTAGAATTAATCAGCTTCACTTATTTACTTCCCACACGTGACTTGCAACCTGGCAGCAAATGAGAATAGGTCTGGCCCATTTCTTTTGTTTAAACAACCCAATCAAGTTATTAATTTACCAACAGTTACATATAGTATAAAATATGGCCCGCTAGTAATAACTAGTACACAATCTTATATATTCTAACAAATTTATTCTACTAGATTAGTATTTGACTTAAACATTATAATAAATTTGTATCGGGTTTCGAAACTAAAATACGGGCATGATACCAACGAGGTCAAACATTAATCAATTTCTGTAATTCCTTT
The DNA here is from genome assembly GCA_005239495.1 of Nicotiana undulata. Classification (NCBI taxonomy): domain Eukaryota; kingdom Viridiplantae; phylum Streptophyta; class Magnoliopsida; order Solanales; family Solanaceae; genus Nicotiana; species Nicotiana undulata. The sequence goes on along the minus strand of ML274470.1, from coordinate 79,498 downwards.
AAATTTCAGTTTAACAATTTTCATCAGAAATTCATTTCTCGAGCTAGGGACCTCGGATTTCGATTCCGGGCATACGCTCAAGTCCCATATTTTACTACGGACCTCCGAGGACCGCCGGAATACGGGTCCGGGTTCGGGTCCGTTTACGCAAAACGTTGATCAAAGTCAACTAAAAATCAACTTTAACTCTCAAAAAAAATTATTTCATATATTTTCACATAAAAGCTTTTCGAATTTACACTCGGACTATGCACGCAGATCGAGGTGAGTAAAAAATAATATTTTTAAGGCTAACGAGCCCGGAATAGAGTTTTAATTTATAAGATGACTCTTTGGGTCATCACATGAATAAAATCTTACAATGTGAAATTTTAATACCACGTAGAAGAAAACATAAATCAGATTCAATGCAACCTAAATCAATTATCCTCTCAGTAGAGGATTTCGACATGTCTTTCGGTTATGTCCTTGATGTCCACACAAACCACATGTAATCTTTGCCCTTTTTGGTTCTGTTTCATGAGATGGCTTTAGTCTTGTCTTTCTTGGCCTACCTGACCTTATTCTCACCTTTGGTTGTAACACAACTTCTTCTGAAATCTTTCTTGAAACATCCCACGCAGTTTCATCCTGAATAGGATAAACAGGTACTTCATATTTATTCATCCAGCAATTTTTTGTATAGTAGTCGTATAATAAGCTGTATAGATCCATGTTCTTGTACTTCACCATAGCAAGTGCATGTGGACACGACATTTCATCCATTTGGAACCGTCTATAAGTACATGTTTTCTTTTGCATACACACCACATATCTCATTTCACCTTTGCTTATTGTGTACAAGAATTCTGTTGATGGAGTATCCTACATATTTTAGAAATCTTATTACAAGTATGTATATATGCAAGTATTACACTTGATCTATGAAAAATTATACAAACTTCATTTAGTGTCGTAATGTATAAACAAAAGATAATGACATCGTATAAAAATTATACAAAAGGTTCAGATATCTTTACCATTAATTTACTAGTTGCATCGAAGTTTTCTTTCAAAATCATCTGTTATTTTTTGGTAAGTTTTGTGAACATCTCTACGGCATCTTTTCTATTTTGTAATTCCACTCCTGAATCATTTTTGTCATAGACTCCATTAATGGAAAAATTGGCAGATCCCTTGCTTGTTTGTTAGCGTCGTTTATCGACTCTGTTATGTTTGATGTCATTAACATTGCTCGATTAGCATTTGCATATGCTCTAGACCACCTTTTATACCCGATACCAAACAAGTATCTTTCACCCTTTTATCAATATTTTTCACATCATCCATGAGTCGATTAAATTCTTCTATTGTGTACGCCTTAGCCATTTGGAAGAATACACCCCTAAGCTGAGCTTGGCTCCTCTTGTATTTTACTTTTATGTTATTCCAAAGATGGAAAATACAGACACAATGAGGTACTCCTGGATAGACAATTGTAGTTGCACGTAATATGCTTTCATGTCTATCAAAGACGATGCACATTCCCTGTCCTATCCCGTACGTTCCCTTAAAACAGTCAAAGAACCATTGCCAAGACGCATCATTTTCTGAGTCGACAACAACATATGCAAGTGGTAATATTTTACCTACGTATAACCCAACCACACAATATATACAATCATCAGTACACATTTGTTCTATAAAACCAACAAGAATGTATTGTCTAAATATAGAGAAAGATTAATAATTCAGGATATATATACTAGTTTTACATTAGTTTAGCCACGGAGATAATTCACGAATAATCATACGAGCAATCTAACTATACAATAAAATTTAATATTTTATCAACATTATCTATATTTGTCCACTTTATCCACCATGCTAATAGAGTCAAAATCAGAAAACAATGATTGGCAACTAGCTTTGAAGTCCAATATAGAAAAAACAAATAGCTATAGTTGTGAGCACTATGTAGTCATGTTCATTTATTTGTGTATAGCCATTGTACAAAAATATATCATAATCTGATAGAAAATTCTAAGAGAAATAAAAACTAACATGATGCATCCTGTGTACATGTCGTCATCAATGTTCCTCTATATGTTGATTTTAGAAAGCAGCCAGGAACGACTACAATTGGTCTACAACAATACCAACCCCTTATTGAAGCGTACAATGCTACATACACGTACATGGAGCATCCTTCCTCTGGTTTATGTAACTTAGTAACTTATCCCGGATTTGTGCGCTTCAACATATACAAGTAGCTTGGTATCTTCCCATACACATTAGCAAGATTTCCTCTAACTATTTGAAGCGCATTTTTCTTAGACCTCCATGATGTCATGTAGTTCAAGTCAACACCATAAGTTTTTTTCATATCTTAAATTATGTCACCTGGAGTGTATACTGACTTTGGACTTTCAAATTTATCTACAATCAGCTTTCCAATTGTCAATGAATTGACTCGACGCATTTATATCAGTCATTCCTCCAGTGGGAAAGTGTGCTCATCATGAAATTTTCTGACTATAAAAAGTCTTGATGTATGCAAGCTCGAAGACTTAAAACACCATGCACAGTTGCTTTCGATGCATACAAGCGAATACCCGTTGATGTTCATGTTTAAGACACACAAATTAAACAGTAAAAATATAATTTTTAGTCTAAATAATAAGTATATCTGATATATAAAACAATATCATTCACACAACAACTCTACACCGTTAAACACACATTATACATACAAACAAATTTAGTTAACGAACTCATCTGTAAACTTAATAGTTCAGTTGTTGAGAGCTAACCATAATGTGCTGGATTTATGCCTAAATGAATCTGCTTCATTTATTTTATCATATATATTAGTATCATTTATATTCACCAAATATAAGCAATTAAACATACATTATACACTCATTATGCAGTGATAATGAACTTTATATATAATTATACATAAATTAAATAAAGTTCTAAATAAATTATACATGATGTGGAATTATACAAAGCTGTAAATTATACATAGTGTTGAATTATACAAAGCTACAAAGTTACATATGCAAACAAACCTGGTTGCAGATGATCTTTTCACATTAAAATGGAAATTTTCTCGCATCGCGTGGTTCTTCAAGACACTCATCAGTGCTTTTTTGTTCTTGTAAACTTGATTTTCTACAATTTGTTCATGTAATGGATTGTTAATTACACTAATCTGATCTATTTTTGTACCTTCATAGTTTTCCCCATTTCCTATAGTTAGCATTTCAATGGTATGTGGTACATCTACATCATGTATAATCTCATCACATACATCATACAATGGTTTGAAGCAACTACCAGAATTTGGATTCTCCTTCAACGCAATACACAATGGGTATTGAGTGACGTCGGAGTTCGATTTTATCAAATCGAGGCAAAATTGAAGGCTCATATCAATGTCTATGCCCATCGGTGGATATCTATCTTTTAAGGGGTATTTCAGTTCCACTAAAAAAACTTTGGTTTATTTTGAGTTGATTGTTGATTTCATCAACTAACTCTGTAAACCTACAATTTGCTCGGACCAAAACTCCATAAATGTTAAAATTGCAAAACTTTTTTCACTAACCCACTCGTCATTATATTGAATCAAAACTTTAACAGGTTCCATGACCGGTTTGCAAGTAGTTTTGCCGCTTCTCCTCCCCAATTTGTATCAATTTTCGATATGAATCGTGTAGATAATGTCCGCTTATCCAGGTTGTTGGCATATCTTCTGTTGGAGTCGCCCGCTAAATTCGTTCACTATCCATGTCGTCGTAATTGTAGGAGAGAATATTTATCCCTATTTTCAATTATTCAGGGATTTTGTGTTGTATTTTTAGCGGAGGATTGCTTTATTTGGCTATATTATTATAGGGCTAGGTGTTGAAAACTATTTAGGGATAGGCAGAGTTGACGATATTAGTGGGCTGGCTATTTGTATTTTTTTTCATATCAGTGTCATCTTTTACTGATAAAAAACACAGGTAAACCAGTAAATTCTATACTCACATAGTATATTGATTTAGCATACATATATATACTATATCGGTATCATATTTTACTGATAAAAAACACACGCACAAACCAGTACAATTCTATACTCACATAGTATACTCATATAGCATACTTATATATTATATCAATATCATCTTTTACTTGATTAAAAACACAGACCAACCAGTATAATTCTATACTCACATAGTATACTGATTTAGCATACATATATACTATATCGATATCATGTTTTACTGACAAAACACACACACACACACACAAATCAGTACAATTCTATACTCACATAGTATACTCATATAGAATCTTGATATACTATATCAACAGTATCTTTTACTGATAAAAAATAAACACAAACCAATACAATTCTATTCTCACATAGTATACTGATTTACCATACATATATGCAGACGAACCTTCTTGGGCATGGTTTATTAACCCTATATTGACATTTTTCTCTAACGGCATACTGTTTCATAACGAGAGCCAGCAGAATCTTGTCTTTGTAAATTTGTCCTTTTTCAACTTTTTGATGAAATTGGTCAGTTATGATGATTGCATCATCATGTTCTATACCAGTGTCATCTCCTTCTTACACATCAAAAGTACTAATCATATCACTACTATCAAATTGTGCAATTTCTTATGAAATTGTAGCAACGTCGAAACTGGAGGTACTTGCAGCTATAATATTTTTAGCAAACGACACACATAGTGGGAATGTTGTCATCCCTGCACATGACTTTCCCAATTCCATGTAAATACTAACACTCATATCGGTACAAATTGTAATTGGTGGATATCCTTGAGCAATAACATACTGAATAACTATTGTGTTACTGTCCTTTTGTAGTTGCTTTGCAATCTCTCAGAGAAGTTGTTCAAATTTTCAATATGTCTTTATTAGAATTGCATCAACATGAAAGTTTATGAAATTATGATTATCATCCTTGTAATGACCCGGTCGGTCGTTCCATGAGGTTAGCCCCGTTTCCCTTGTTCCAGCCTTGTCATATGATAATAAACCTAATTATGATGTGTGGGTTGGTTGATTCGAGTTCGAAGTGATCGTGGTGAGAATTGAGACACTTAGTCTATTAAATTGGCTTAATATATGAAAAAAGTCAATTGGGAGTTGACTTATAGGTAAACGACCTCAGAATATAGATTTTATGGATCGGATAGCTTCGTTAGATGATTTGGGACTTAGGAGTGTGTTCGGAATGTTATTTCGAAGACCGGAGTAGAATTTGGCTTGAATTGGCGAAATTGAGTTTTTGGCAATTTCCAGTCAATAGTGAAAAATAGGCTATCGGGGTTGGAATAGAATTCCGGATGTTGGATTTTTAGTGTCATTTTGGATGTGCGTGCAAATATTTAGGTCAATCGGACGTGTTTTGGGTGGTTTCGGCATCATTGACGAAATTTAGAAGTTTTTAAGTTCTTAGGCTTGAATCCGAGGTGAATTTGGTGTTTTGGCATTGTATTGAGTGGTTTGAAGGCTAGAATAAGTTTGAATGAGGTTATGGGAAGTGTGGGCATGTTTGGTTGAGGTCTTGAGGGCCTCGGGTGTGTTTAGGATGCTCAACGGGACATTTTTAGGATTGAGGAGTTGCAGATTTTGCTGGGAGTTTGTTCATCGTGTTCGCAGAGCGTGTCTCGCATTCGCGAAGAGTATATTTGGTCGGTGGTGTATTTGTTCTATGCGTTCGCGAAGGGGAGGATGCGAACACGAAGGCTAAGGCAGCGTGTGCACTGCGGAAGCGTGGAAGTGGTCGCGTTCGCGATGAGATGTGAGGCAGCTGGGGACCCCAAGTAATTTGGTCTATGCGTTCACGTTGGGTGGTACGCATTCGCGTAGCTTTAGGCCGTCTAGGCATCGCGTTCGTGTGAAAGCGAGTCGCGTTCGCGTAGCGTAAGTGAGGGGGATCAGCTGGGTTGTTCTATGCGAACGCGTGCATGTGGCCGCGTTCGCGAAGGTTAAAATGCTGGGCAGAAACTTTAAATTCAAAATCGTGGGTTTTAAGTCCAATATCATACTAACCATTAGAGAGCTCGGGAGAAGGTGTAATTTGAGGAGATTTTCAGTGGAGTAATTGGGGTAAGTATTCTTCACTCATATTTGGTCTAATTCCATGATTTAGTTTTGAATTTCATCATTTAATTTGAGAAATTAGAGTGAAAATTGGAGGAAAATGGGAGGAACGTTTGAGAATTCCTTTGAGGATTTGAGGGGCCATTTGAGGTCCGATTTTGATGTTCTTGGCATGTACGGACTCGTAGGAGGATAAGGATTCTTGTGAGATGATTTTTATCAAATTCTGAGACATGGCTCGGGGGGTCGGGTTTGGCCAATTTCAGGATTTTTTGGTAATTTTGATAATTTTTGAACGGGTTTCGTTCCTTGGCATATATAAATGATATGAATCTGATTTTTGGTAGATTTGGCGCACTCGGAGTCCGAGTCTAGAGGCAAAGGCACTGTGGTCTAGTATTTTAGCCGGTTTTGAGGTAAGTAACATTTCCAAACTTGGTTATGAGGGTTCGAAACCCCGAACTATATGATTTATGACTATAATTGAGGTGACGCACATGCCAAATGACGGGCGTGCGGGCGTGCACCGAGTAAATTGTGGCCTGGCTCATCCCATGGCACCGTCTAGTAGCTATTACGGGTTGACACCTACATTTTAATTAATGTGGTAAATGTGAACATGTTAGAAATCATGTTAAGTATAAATGCTAAGGCTTCACGCTGAAAATGCTGAGACCCGAGTGGTCGTATATTACTGTCTCATTTTGGTGATTATTTGATTTCATATACTCAGTGCTGTTATAGCATATCGTTTCATGCCTCAGTCTCAGTAATTGTTGATTATATGCAAGTTTATCATTGTTCGGGCTCATTTATACATTTGTGAGCCATATGAGTGAGACTGGAGAGTAATGACTGAGTGAGGCCGAGAGCCTATTATTGAGATAGTTATGAGATCGGACTGCACACCGCAACGATACTTAATCATGCCTTCGCTGGCTTGATATAGCGCTTGGGCCAGTAGGTCCCTTCCGGAGTCTTTACACCCCTAGCGAGCGCATTGATATTGAGGGATGGATCTTCCCTGGACATGGATCTTGTCCGAAGCTGATGATATTGAGGGATGGATCTTCCCTGGACATGGATCTTGTCTGAAGTTGATGATATGGAGGGATCGATCGTACCTGGACATGGATCTTGTCCGAGTGTTGTATTCCGGAGGTGGATCTTCTCTGTGGGGTTGGATTGGCCTTTTTCTCAGTACTGAGTGACTACGGTCATCGGTGTCTATGCATATTCCGGGATGGATCTTCCCTGGTCCTGAGAGCCATATACAGTACTGAGTGGACTTCTGTGGGAGAGTTGTGAGCACTATGTGCATTTCCACACTGTTGATATGTTGGCATGTAGATCATATTAAGATATATCCGGCATATCCGGTTGTCATTTTATGATAAACTGTGAACATGTCTAAATTTTGTACGCTGAATTATTATAATTGTTGAGGTTTAGTCTATCACTACCTCTCAGCCCATAGTTTGGGTTCGTTACTTCTAAGTTGGTGTACTCATGTTACCCCCTGCACCTCGTGTGAAGACCCAGGTACATCGGGACCCGGTAGTGTTTGTTGAGCGGTTATCAGAGTTTTTTCAGAGTCGTCGAGGTAGCAGCGGGCGATCGCAACCTCATTTTCTCCTTCTTTATCTTCTTGTTGCACTTTTATCATTACAGACTATGTTGCCTATTTCCTTATTTTGACATTTCTATATTTTAGTAGCTCGTGACTGAGTGACACTGGATCCGAGGTTGGATTTGAATTGTGTTTTAATGTTGTTTAAAATTTTAAATGGATTATTATCAATATTTTGCTTCTAAATTTATAAATTTCTAGAAAAAAAAATTTGGATTCAATGAAATGTGTGGCTTGCCTGGTTTCACGATAGGCGCCATCACGACTAAGTATTTTAGGGTCGTGACAAGTTGGTATCAGAGCTCTAGGATAAATACGTCTCACCAGTCATGAGCAGGTTTAGTAGAGTCTTACGGATCGGTACAGAGACGTCTGTACTTATCTTCGAGAGGCTACAGAACCCTTAGGAAAAATCTCACATTCTTGAATTCTTGTTGTGCGAATCCATTAATTCGACATAAAGCGAAATTCTTTGAATTCCTTCTATGTATTCGAATGCGCATGTGAGCGTTCGGTATCAGTTGTGCATCGACGGCTTGTGACTTCCACAGGTGAGGTGGAGTTGTGATTTTAGCATGTTGACAATGGGCCAGCCTGGAGGACTTGAGGCCGGATTTTGCTTGCGGCTCGAGTGCTGAGATTTTGTTTGTGTGAGCACGTACCTTTGGGGACTTATATATCTGTTGTGTCTTTACTGATGGGATTTTGTGACTAGATGACTGCGTGATGAGTGTGATTTGACGGTTAGATGTGTTTAGGTTGTTTTTTTGTGACAAATGAATTGGAGGTAGATGTAGCAAGAACTATTGAGTATTTGACTTCTGTCTTGAGTTATAATATGGCCTCGAGTTGTGAGTGTTTTGAAGGGTCTCTCATGTAGTTAGTGGTAGAGGGAAGTGGAATCTTCGTGTGTGTTATGATCTCCTGGTGATGTCCTTTGGGCTGACCAATGCCCTAGTAGTGTTCATGTATTTGATTAACAGTGTATTCCCGTTGTATTTATACTCCTTCACTATTGCATTAATTGATGACATCCTGGTATATTCTCGTAGCCAGGAGGAGCATGCTCAGCTTTGAGAGACATATTGCAGAGATTGAGGGAGGAGAAGCTTTATGCAAAGTTCTCTAAGTGTGAATTTTGGCTTAGTTCAGTAGCGTTATTGGGGCACGTGGTGTCCAGTGAGGGTATTCAGCTGGTCGGACAAGTGTGGGTAGAGCTTCCAGAAGCTCAAGATTTCTTTGACCACAGCCCTAGTGTTAGCTCTGCCATCAGCTTTAGATTCTTGTACCGCGTATTGTGATGCCTCGAGGGTAGGAGTTGGTTGTGTTTAGATGCAGAAGGATAAAGTGATTGCGTGATAGCTATGATTTTTGGAAGGGTATAGATATGATGTCAGTTTGAGGCTAAGCAGGCAGGGCTATCTCCCGCGGGGTGTCCTGAGGTTGTGTGATCCTTAGATGATTTTGTAGCAAGTCCTCTTTTATCAGTAATTGATATATGTTGCAATTTGAGTTAGGTCACTTGTGGAAGTTGGCATTGGCTATTACAATGGTGTATGCGAGATTTGTAGATGATTCGAGATATCAGATGATTTGTGTTATACGAGCTTATGAAGGATTTAGTTGAATCTCACTGTGGTACTATGGCGGTGATAGCGTATGGGCATTATGAGCTATTGTTTGTCTTGACCTATGGCTTTGAGCCAAGTGGGGGATCCTGCTAATGATAGGTTGATTGTACGATTATGTGTTGTGTTGGTTTCGGTTCGAGGTATATTGGTGAATCAGATATGATCTGCAGAGGTGGAGTCTGGGAATGACTCGAGTAATGGAAATTCTTCGATACGGGTTGTAATGTACTCTATGGGTAGATGGGTTTATTGAATGATTGATTTGTAACGGTAAATGGTGTAGTGTGTGCAGTGTATGAATTTGCTTGTTGTTTCAAGTGTGTAGATTTCTTCCTAGTATGTTGGTGTGTGAATAGGGCCAGTTCGTTCTGTCTGCTTGATCAGGATAATTGAGATTGGCGTAGAGTGGATGATTCTCGAGAATGGTTCTGATGGACTCAAGTTTATGTGTAACAATTAGGAATCTTCAAGGTTTGTATTTGGCTAGAGTTGAGATTTACATTGGAGGGTGTCAAGACTTGTGGCATTTCTACATTATCATGGATTCTACATATCAGTATCAGGAAAGTGAAGGTAATGGATTTAGATTCGCAGGAAGTCTCTGCAAGGTAAGTATTTTGAATGTGGTACTTTTTGGGATATCTGAGAGAGTATTCAGCGGCTTACGAGCCTTAGGCGGTACGGTCTTATGCTTGGGTCTCGTGTGGTGAGACTGGGTTGAGAATTGCGGTATTATGGCAAGGAGAAGCATCAATTCGAAGATAATTCAGGAGGAACTTTGATTGATAGGACATCTTGGTAGTAGGTCGAATCAGCATGGTAAGGGATATGATTAGTCCTTTGGGTGCTTATGAGGTAATGAGTTTCTACAGGTGCTTCTTGGCAATGCTCTTGGGTTTTGGTGACCTGCGTAGCTTGATTGAGTTAGGAGGATTCAGTCATGTCGTTTTGGTGTTGTACAAATGGGAATCGGATAGTTTTGGATGGTTTCTACTACGGTTAGAGATGTATATTTTCTACTGGCGTGAGGAGCATGTGATGTATAGTGATTTCGTTTCTGGATGGGATAAAATGTAAAGTTCTTGGCTAGTTGGGTACGTACTTGTGGCTCGGAATGGGTTATGAAGTTCCCATATTTATCATAGGATGACATGGTGTATGCGGTACGCTGTGTAGAGTTGAGATTTGCGCGTGCGAGGTCACGGTTTAGTTTTGGGACGAAGTTCAAAATTCTTGGACAGCATTGGCGGTTTCAGATGAGTAAGTAAATGATATCTATTGGGTGGCTTGATGAAGGTATACATTTCAGAAAAGGGCAATGTGTGAAGTTAAGGGTGCTTCATTGGTATTGCAGCGCTCTCTTGTTGGATCGGCTGTTAATATTCAAGGTTGCTTAGTGATACGGAAGAATTATAGGGGTATCCCTCGTGGAATGATTGAGCATTAGGGGGTGTTATATACTCGAGCGGTGGAGTTAGGATCAGATATGGTAATTTGTGCGCTTCATGGACTTCGAGACTGAGAGTTCTCATAAACAGATTATTTTGTGGTTGGTTAGTATGTGCCATGATTCAGGCATTGTCAACTTTCAGAGAGTTATCTATCTGTTGTGGGTGGCCAGAGTTGATTTAGGGTTATTGGTAGGCCCAATATGGGTGTGTGTTCTGCACCGGGTCGGAAATGTTGACTCCGAATTGCTTTTGTTAAGGGATGTACCATTCGATTGTCTTTGAGTTTATTCATATTTTGGAGGGATCTATGAGCTACCCCTCGGGGTAGCGAGGAGAGGTGATGGTCGGTTATATGCACATATGGTGCGGATTTATTTGGGCATTATAGCGGGATTTGAGTAAGGTAAGTAATTGGGTATTGCGGGATTGAGACATATTGGTTATGTTCTTTCTGATTCGTGTGGCATGGTATCGTCCGACTTTCCCCGTGGTTAGGGCTATGCACTTGGAGTACTTTATGTCGAATTGCGCATGATTATTGATTTGGAGCGAGGTGGCTTGAATGTATTTCATGTGGACCAGCGTTTGGATGGGATCACGCATTGTCGCGGAGTTATGTGTAGGTATGATCCTTGGTGTCAAATTCGTGTCTTTTGATGTTACAATGTGTGACATGCTCTTAGCATGGTGTTGTGATGGTAATTGTTAATGGCGGGATAGTCCCCTCGTGTGAATCTTTTCTATGATTTGAGTTCGTGGGATGTCTCTATTGAGTGCACAAGTTGAACATGATATGTCTTTGGATTGTATTGATGCGTCATGTCATCAGAGTGGTCGTGTTGGTGAGAAGAGGTCATTGGGCCTAGAATGAATAATACCAGAGTTGGCTACAACATGGTTGGAAGGAATGATATCGGAAGTTGGCTTAGAAATTTGCTATAGTTCCTGTCGGGGAAAGGGGGAGCTCTGTGATTGGCTGATCGAACGATGGTTGCTAGTTTCTACGTGTTTCTTTCATCATCGGCAGTATATGAAAGTGTTAGAGCGAGGCATTTCTTGATAAGAGGTAATGTAATGGTATTAGGTTGTTTTAGTTGTGTTGTGTTATTGGACCTATATGGGATAGGGTGATGTGGAATCACCATGGGTATGTGCATGGTAGGTCACACGGCAATTTCTGGCAGTTTTTGGAATAACTCTGGGCACGTTCGAGGACGAACGTATGTTTAAGTAGGGGAGAATGTAACGACCCGGTCGGTCGTTCCGTGAGGTTAGCCCCGTTTTCTCTGTTCCAGCCTTGTCATGTGCTAATTAACCTAATTATGATGTGTTGGGTTGGTAGGTTCGGGTTTGGAGTGATAGTGGTGAGAATTGAGACACTTAGTCTCTTAAATTGGCCTAATAGATGGAAAAAGTCAATCGGGAGTTGACTTATAGGCAAACGACCTCGGAATGTTGATTTTATGGATCGGATAGCTTCGTTAGGTGATTTGGGACTTAGGAGTTCGAAATGTTATTTTGAAGTCCGGGGAGAATTTGGCTTGAATTGGCGAAATTGAGTTTTTGGCAATTTCCGGCCGGTAATGGAAAATAGGCTATCGGGGTCGGAATGGAATTTCAGAAGTTGGAACAGGTTTCTAGTGCCATTTTGGATGTGCGTGCAAATTTTCAGGTCAATCGGACGTGTTTAAGGTGGTTTCGGCATCATTGGCGAAATTTAGAAGTTTCTAAGTTCTTAGGCTTGAATCCGAGGTGAATTTGGTGTTTTGGCGTTGTTTTGAGTGGTTCGAATGCTCGACAAAGTTTGAATGAGGTTATGGGATGTGTGGGCATGTTTGGTTGAGGTCCCGAGGGCCTCGGGTGTGTTTAGGATGCTCAACAGGACATTTTTAGCATTGAGGAGTTGTAGATTTTGCGGGTGTTATGTTGCTGGGAGTTTTTTCATCGCGTTCGCGGAGCGTGTCTCGCGTTCGCGAAGAGTATATTTGGGGGGTGGTGGATTTTTTCTATGCGTTCGCGAAGGGGAGGATGCGAACGTGAAGGCTAAGGCAGCGTGTGCACTGCGGACGAGTGAGAGGGGTCGCGTTCGCGATGAGATGTGAGGCAGCTGGGGACCCCAGGTAATTTGGTCTATGCGTTCGCGTTGGGTGGTTCACGTTCGCGTAGCTTGAGGTCGTTTACCATCGCGTTCGCGTAGCGTAAGTGAAGGGTATCAGTTGGGTTGTTCTATGCGAACGCGTGCATGTGGCCGCGTTCGCGAAGGCTAAAATGTTGGGCAGAAACTTTAAATTCAAAATCAAGGGCTTTAAGTCCAATATCATAAAAACCATTAGAGAGCTCGGGAGAAGGTTGAATTTGAGGAGATTTTCAGTGGAGTAATTGGGGTAAGTATTCTTCGCTCATATTTGGTCTAATTCCATGATTTAGTTTTGAATTTCATCATTTAATTTAGAAAGTAGAGTGGAAATTGGGGGGGG
>ML274470.1:50575-65986 GCA_005239495.1 Nicotiana undulata | reverse complement strand
GGGGGGGGAGGAAATGGGAGGAAAGTTTGAGAAATCCTTTGAGGATTTGAGAGGCCATTTGAGGTCCGATTTTGATGTTCTTGGTATGTACGGACTCGTGGGAGGATAAGGATTTTTTTGACATGATTTTTATCAAATTCCGAGACGTGAGCCCGGGGGGTCGGGTTTGGCCAATTTCGGGATTTTTGGGTAATTTTGATAATTTTCGAATGGGCTTCGTTCCTTGGAATATATTAATGATATGAATCTGATTTTTGGTAGATTTGGAGCACTCGAAGTCCGAGTCTAGAGGCAAAGGCACTGTGGGCTAGGATTTTAGTCAGTTTTGAGGTAAGTAACATTTTCAAACTTGGTTCTGAGGGTTCGAAATCCTGAACTATATGATTTATGACTATAATTGAGGTGACGCACATGCCAAGGGACGGGCGTGCGGGCGTGCACCGAGTAAATTGTGGCCTGGATCATCCCATGGCACCGTCTAGTAGCATTACGGGTTGATACCCGCATTTTTATTAATATGGCAAATGTGAACATGTTAGAACTCATGTTAAGTATAAATGCTAAGGCTTCACGCCAAAAATGATGAGACCCGAGTGGTCGTATATTACTGTCTCATTTTGGTGATTATTTGATTTCATATACTAGTCTTGTTATAGCATATCGTTTCATGCCTCAGTCTCAGTAATTGTTGATTATATGCATGTTTATCATTGTTTCGGGCTGATTTACACATCTGTGAGTCATATGAGTGAGACTGGAGAGTAATGACTGAGTGAACCGAGAGCCTGTTATTGATATAGTTATGAGATCGGACTGCACACCGCAGCGATACTTTAATCATGCCTTCGCTGGCTTGATATAGCGCTTGGGCCAGTAGGTCCCTTCCGGAGTCTTTACACCCCTAGCGAGCGCATTGATATTGAGGGATGGATCTTCCCTGGACATGGATCTTGTCCGAAGCTGATGATATTGAGGGATGGATCTTCCCTGGACATGGATCTTGTCTGAAGTTGATGATATGGAGGGATCGATCGTACCTGGACATGGATCTTGTCCGAGTGTTGTATTCCGGAGGTGGATCTTCTCTGTGGGGTTGGATTGGCCTTTTTCTCAGTACTGAGTGACTACGGTCATCGGTGTCTATGCATATTCCGGGATGGATCTTCCCTGGTCCTGAGAGCCATATACAGTACTGAGTGGACTTCTGTGGGAGAGTTGTGAGCACTATGTGCATTTTCACACTGTTGATATGTTGGCATGTAGAGCATATTAAGATATATCTGGCATATTCGGTTGTTATTTTCTGATAAAATGTGAACATGTCTAAATTTTGTACGCTGAGTTATTATAATTGTTGAGGTTTAATCCGTCACTACCTCCCAACCCATAGTTTGGGTTCGTTACTTCTGAGTTGGTGTACTCACGTTACCCCTGCACCTCGTGTGCAGATCCAGGTACATCGGGACCCAGTAGTGGTTGTTGAGCGGCTGTCAAAGTTTCTTTTGGAGTCGTCGAGGTAGCAGCGGGAGATCGCAACCTCGTCTTCTCCTTATTTATCTTCCTGTTGCACTTTTATCATTACAGACTATGTTGCCTATTTCCTTATTTTGACATTTCTATATTTTAGTAGCTCGTGACTGAGTGACACTGGATCCGGGGTTGAATTTGAATTGTATTTTATTGTTGTTTAAACTTTCAAATGGATTATTATCAATATTTTGCTTCTAAATGTTACAAACCTTTCACCTGAAAAGTCTATTATGCCCTTGACATTATTAATCCTCTCATTTATGCAACACTTTTTATATTATATACTATATATAATATACTTTTACCCAATATTTTACTTATAATTAAAATAACTTAATATTATGTTATTTATTATTTTATAATATATTTGTACATTTAATTACATGAATTTTCAAGATATATAAGTAGCATTATTAAATTATTCGGTAACATTACCGTGAATAAATCTCAAGTCCACGTTCTTAACCATGCGTAATGAAATATTTTTAATAAAAATTATAAAATCAACGCTCACTGATTTATTAGTCAAGCCATACCATGAATCCAATAAATAAAATACTTACATTTAGCACAATGACACGTTGAATTAATACTTTCAAATAAATAATATTAATAGATAAAGCTTTAAAAAACTTAATTAAAGACAAATATCTTTGAAATTTTTTCTAAAATTTTTATTAACTATAAAAAAAAACTATCATTTGTTAAGCAAATCTATTATTATTGTTAAAATAAATATTTTTTTATTGTTCAAATAATTTTTATTTTATTTTTATATTTAAATATGTTCATGCTTGAATAAGATTAAATAAATTGAGTGCCATGGAAAAACAAAATGTATGAATATATTATAAAATAATAAATAAATAATGTAAAGTTATTTTAATTATAAGTAAAATATCTAGGTAAAAATATATTATATAGTATTAGTATATATAAGATGTTTTATAAATGAAAAGATTTATAATATCAAGGGCATATAGACTTTTCAAATAAAAGTATTACAAAATCTGATCAATGTGACTTTTGTGATAAATAGAGCAAAGTAAAATGATTTCTATGTAAGAAAAGAAAAAAAAGTGACTTTTGAGTAATGAAAACAAAGTTGAATGATTTTCATGTAACAAAAAGAAGAAAAATGACTTTTGCGTAATGAACACAAAATTGAATGACCACCTATGAAAATTACTCTCATTTTCTATAGTCTACGTATTACAATCTATAGGTATTACAGTGCTATTGTAAATTAACATATAAAAAATTAACCGGGACTGGGTTAGAAGCTCGGCTAAGAATACGGCCGTACTCAATAGTTTTTGTTGAAATAATATACAAGAACAATAACAATTCAGTGTAATTTCAAAAATAGGGATCTGTTAGTATATTTGTGTTAAGAAATTTATTAAAATATGTTAAATATTAAAGTAAAATCCAATTGGAAAGAATCATATGGTCTTCAACCTTGGAGGTCCAGCCTATTTTTAAGAGAATCAAGAAGTATACTAGCGAGAGAGTGAGACTAAAGAGTTCACAACCAACAATGAGTTTTCCAAAGGAGAAAGGTGATAGGAGTAGTTCCTCCAACACTATGCCCAAGACTGAAGCGGAGAAAAAAGATGAAACGGTTACAGGTCAAGATCAAGTCAGGCGAGCTCAACTCAAGATGCAATTTCACGGTACGAGAAAGGGGAATCATGAGACTGTCGAATCCTATGTCAAACAATTGAAGTCCGTAGCAGATTCTCTTGCAGCAATTGGGAATCCTATATCAGATCCAGACATGGTGTTGCAACTTCTTGCCGGTTTACCATCTCAATACTTGCTCCTCAAAAATACAGTCTCATCTCTGTTTCCGCTCCCCACTTTTGAAGAAGCTTGTTCCATGCTTTACAAGTATGAGAGTACATTATTATTGCAAGACCAAAGTGCAAAAAAGGCGCAGTCTTCTAATAGTAATTCGAGCAAGAGTAGTACTAGTAATGAGAGAGAGATAAAAAAGACGGTGGAGATGATCAGCGAGATTGCAAGTGCAGTGACTTCTATGGCTTCAATTGCACGCGATTTTTGGAATGCACTTCCGGCATGGTCTGCTCCTTCAACCTCATCGACCACAACTAAAACTCCGGCGGCAAATACAAAAAAACCTAATGCAGGAAGGAGAAACTATCATAAGAGAGGCCCTTCTAACACCAATTCCCGCAACTCTGGTCGAAAGTAAATAATTGATCAAAATTCAGTGATATATGTACGTTTGTATGTTTTCCTTTGTTCTGTTGTGTTTTGCATTTTAACTACTCTGGATGTTTGGCTTCCTGATTTCAAGTTGTATGTAATCTAAAGTCTGAACTGCTTTCTAAATACTTGGTCTTCTTGAGATCGTGCTAGAGCATAAGTTATTGAAGTTCTACACAAACTTGCTTTCGTTTTTTTTTTTAAAATTAAAATAGTGGGTTTCCTTTCAATATCTTAAAATAGTCTAAACCGAAGAACATCCCTGATCGGATCTTAGAAAGAGTTACTATCTGCTATAGATGTAAAACGCAGGAGCTTAAGCCTAGATCATACAAGAGGATCAAGATTGAGAGTTTGAACCTTGCATTTGCAGCAAGATATTGTAAAGCTCCGGTAAGGGATCGTTTGGTTACAAGGATATTGAGCTGAGACCTACCTAGCGTTTGGTCATAGATTTGGTTGTAACTTAAAAAAAAAAAAAATTGAAATAGTGTTGAAAAATAATATTATTTGAAAGTTAAAGTTGTATTTGGACATGCATTTTATTTGAAAAAAATTAAAGTTTTGTGAGTGAAAGAAAAAATTTCACCTAAAAATTACCCTTAACCAAATTTTGGGAACTTAAAAAAGATTAATTTTTTCAGAAACTAATCATATTCCATGAAGAAATAATATTTTCAATTTAATTAAAAAAAAGTTACCAAAATTTATGCCCAAATGGGAACTCGGATTATGAACCCGTTTAGACATAAGAATTATTTTCACTTTTTTTTGAATTCTTTTTAAAATCAGTGTTTGGCCATAAAATTTTCAAATTTCACTTGAACATGAATTTTGAAAATTTTCGAAAATCTGAAAAACTAGAAAACGTTGTTTCTCAAAAACAATTCACTCATATGACTCACAAAACTTCAAAAATAACTCAAAAATATATTCATATTCAAACACAACTCTAATTTTCAAATACTATTTTCAGTTGAAAATAAATTTATTTATTTTTTTGGAATTTTACAATTCTTATGCCCAAACGCCCACTATATGTTTGGTTGGTTTTTTGTCTTCGGTATATGCAATTTCGAGATTAATAGCTTGTTTGGTCAAGTTGGAAAAATCAACTTATTTTGGGAAGTGTTTTTCTTTTTTCAAAAGTACTTTCGGTGAAAAACAGCTTGTGTTTGCCTAATTAATTTGGAAAACACTTCTAAGTAGCAACTTGTGTTTGGCCAAGTTTTTAAAAAGTGCTTCTAAGTATATTTTTCTCAAAAGTGTTTTTCAATAAAGTGATTATGGGAAGAAGCTATTTTTTTCTGCTTCTCCAAAACTACTTTTGTTTCTACTCAAAAGCATTTATTTTTTTCTAAAAGCTTGGCCAAACACTTCAACTTAAAAAAAAATGCTTATCAACTTGGAGTAACTTGACCAAACTGACTATAATTCTATCTAAGTGTAGTTTTATTTTTATAGCACTGTGAGATAATAATATCAGGATAAAATAATATAATGGCATTTATTCAACTTCAAACCTCTCTTTTACTAAGAAGTTTTTTATTAATTAAAATTACAAAATAAAAATTTATTTAAATTTACCAAGTGTAAAGTCGAACACATATTTATATTATACACCATAAATTTTATATTTAGCCCAATAGACCAACAAAAAACGACCCTTGGACTGACCCTAACTATATGAATGCTATTGAAGTATAAGAGAAATCGACGTGATTAGACCATCCGAAACTCTAACATAAATTAAAATTGTATACTTTTCTTGAAATAAGTAATTGATCGAACCATTGCCAATCCTAATAATGCAAGACTTAGCACCGAAGCAAGCAAGGAATAATTAGGAGAGGATTACTCCAAGAGAAGGTAATGGATTTGACCCAACCAGCTTTGGCTGAATAAGACTAAAAAAGCTTTAACATTTATTTATTAATAGAAAAACAAAAAGATTGCAACTTTTTTACTTTAGGAAACTGTATAATGTTGCTTTGTTTAAGGTGGATAGGTTTAGGTCCCACTGCGATTATAGGTTTAGGTCCCACTGCGATTATATTGAAGATTTTGTCGTTACCAAACTATAGACTATAGAATTATGCGTTCATATGTGAGAAGTTGATAAGAAAAATTCTATATTTTGCTGTTTAAACTAAAGATGAGGAGTATATGATATAGTAAAATCATCTTTTGAATTTCGTTAAGTTAAATATGCTGTTATTATTGAAAGAAACTGTACTAATTGAGAAAGAAAATTCTGGGGGCCCAACTAAAGTTGATATTCACTAGACTCACTTTTACCAAGTATACTTTTCATCCACCAATAAAATTAGTCGTTCGTGTTCGTGACTGATAGAAGAATAATTTGTTACTATTTTAATCAAAAGTAGAACACATAGTAAGCTTTCATACTCACGCATTAAAATTAAATAGTTTTGTCAATTTTAATTATCAGAGTACTACTACTTATGGTATTAGAGGATCAGAAATATCAAAGCAAGAACAAGTTTGTCGAATGGAGGAAAGTGGTGATAGTTCAGCTCCAGATCACATAAGACGAACTCAACTGAAAATGCAATTTCACGGTACGAGCAAGGGGGATGATGAGACAATCGACGCCTATGTGAAAAAAATAAAGTCCATAGCAGTTTCTCTAGCAGAGGTTGGAAGTCCTATACCAGATCCAGACATGGTGTTGCAACTTCTTGCTGGTTTACCTTCTGAATACTTGCCCCTCCAAAAGACAATCTTATCTCAGGTTCCTCTCCCCACTTTTGAAGAGGCTTGTTCCTTGTTGTATATGCAGGAGGCCATATTACTGCAGGATCCTCCTCCTCCTCTGTCTACCATAGAGAGGATCGAAGCTGCAGTACATACAGCTGGTTCAGTGACTACTGCAGTAGGTATAGCGAGCGTTGCCCTAAGTGTAGTAGGTAGAGTTGCTGCTGTAGGAACAGTGAGTGTTGCGGTAAGTGCAGTAGGTACAGTGGCGACTGTAGTTGGTGCAGTGGGTGTTATGGCTTCCGCAGGCTGGAAAATTTGGACGGCACTCGAACGCAAGTAATCATTTAATCAAAATTAGCTGAATGAGTATGCAACTGTAATGAATAGTGCTAGCTACTCTAATTATCGATGTGTTTGTCTTTTAAGTCATTGGATCTTCATCTTCTATGATGTGTAGTTGAAGTTCTACAAAAACTTACCTTCTCTTTTTACTTTTTACTTTTCCTGTCAGTCTCCATATCGGTCAAATTAAGCGTTGAATGGTTCATAGTTTAGATTGTGTCTTAGAGCAATGAAGCTTCATTCTTCGGGTGATTATACGAGAATTATCCAAGGTTGAGACTCTGACCCTTGCTTCTCTCTCGAATAGATTCTAGTTCTACTTGATCGAGTTTACATAATAACTAGTAACAATTTGATCCACACGCCAGAATTTTATTCCAATTAAGGGTACGTAGTTGCATTGATCAACAGTTCAATAGCATAATCATACAAAACATATCAAAATTTAAAGAAAATCGAAAAAGGGGTTTTGCAACCTCATAGAAAACAAAACTCGAGCATGTCTATACAAGTATAAACAAAGCATAATTAGTACTTTATCAACACTCAAATAAAAATAATCTCATTATGTATTATTAGTCCCTAAATTATTAATATCCAAAACACAATCTCTAAATAACTTGTTAACCAAACGACACCTTCATTGTGGTTCTTGGAAAGTGTAAATGGAGGCGCTCCTTAACTTGCTACTCGATTTGAGGCGACGTTTCGATGTTGTTGGAAAAGACCAAAGTCCTTGGCTACTAGACCAGTAGGTTCATGGAAAAAGCATTCTGATTGACTTGGTACTCGATATTAGGTGAAGTTTCAATGCTATTGCAAAGTACCACCATTAGTTAATGTAAACTAATACTACAAAAAAAATCGAACTTCTCCATCCAGTTTAAATGTGATTTTAGTTGAAAGTAAAATTGATTCAATGTCATACTGGTGTGTGGTACTTACGTCATGTTTTTCTTGGGTCACAAGGGTTCTCTTAGATCTTAAAAATAATTACAGTAACGATGATTTTAACTCGTTCACCACCAAGGGAGTGTAGCAACTATAGATTCTGAATGTTGACACAACTCTCCTTTGCGTTCTAACTCTTTCTATCTTTTATGATACTGGTATACTGAAGAATACAATATTTATGCTAAGAAGTACAGAGATTTAGAAGACAAGGTTTGTAGTGCGTAAATTTTCTTTATGAACTGAGTAGTCTTCTTATAGGAGATTTTGAGAGCCGCTGCAATTTGTCTTGATTGAGGCACATAATTCTCTAAGAGATTTGACCCAAGGGGTGCCTCTCGAATCCTGCACTTGAGATGGGTTGGATTCGTTCATGACTTTCCTTGTCATGTCCTTATTTTATGGAGAGATTTGAGCCTTCGACTTTGCTGATCAATCTTCAATATCGTCTGATAGGAGATGCCGGATATTCTTTGATCTTCACTCGATATATTTCCTTGTTTGACAGTCTTGATCTCCTTTGATTGAGACTGAGATGGCAAGGCTGATTTGGTTTCCTTTTGGATGACTTCTTTTCCTTTGATTTTGAATCGTCTCCTTTGGTTAGGCATCATCAGCTTCTTTGACAGCTTTCTTTCCTTTTTGTTGGTGTCTTTTAATTAAGCATCGTCTCCTTTGGTTAAGCATCATCAGCTTCTTTGACAACTTTCTTTCCTTTTGTTAGTGCCTTGATTTCTGCAATCAATATAGATAGGATTTAGCTTTGCACAATTGTCATCATTGAAACTTATATTTAGATTTAACAATCTCTCCCTTTTTTATGATGACAATAAAGAGAGAGTAAACAGCAAATAAACGGTAAATAAGTATAAAACATATATACTTCCCTTTCATCATGCCTTCTCCCCCTGAGTTTGTACTTATCATTGCTCACCCTGAGTTGATCCTTTACTTCTCCTACCGTTCTCCCCCTTTGACATCAATCAAAAAGTAAAGAAAATACAAGCCAAATAACGTAGGAAGTAATATACATAAAAATATACTAGTTAGGGCAGCAAAAGTAATGCCTTCTGCAGAGGCATAGAGGATGGTTCATACATACCTAAACAAAAATAAGTTTCAAGACCAAAAGCAAGCAAGCAAAAGCAAAAAAAAAGTTGTCTTTAACATCATCACACAAACACGCATTAGCTTCTCCCCAGAGAAATACTTGAGGGTATTGATCACTTTGGTGCAGAAGGAGTCATAGGGGGTTTCGACATCTTTGATGAGCTTGTCCATCTTTTCTGTCATGGAGATGAATGCCCTGGTTCCTTGCCTCCGTGTGGTTCCTATATCTATCCTAATCTTGGCCACATTTGTACATATTTCCTTGGTGACTTCCCTGATCTTGTCCACATGTTATTTCATCTCAATGAGCAGTAGTTTTACCCCATCTGGATGTTGTTGAATCTGTTGAAGATTTTGAGAGACAGTCGACTGCGATTCTGGTTGTGAAGTATGAGCTTCAACTGGCACTGGAACACTTTCAACTTTGGCGCGCTTACACATCCATCATCACCCAAAGTGTAACCCATCATAGAAAAGGTTGTCTTATCATAAGTGCTAGTAATATGCTTAGGTGTGAAAGGTGACAAGTCTACCTTCATAACTTCAAGAATGCGTGAAATAAGAAGACTATATGGTAAACAAGCAGCAGAAAAGGATATATCCCTAATACTCTCAAGCATGTATTGGCGAATTCACACAAACCAGTCAAGTCTTTATTATGAACAAAAGAGTAAAGTACAAAAACATCTCTTGTAGAAAAAGTGCTAAGGGACCCAATTCTAGGAAGTAAAGTGGTGGCTATCATGCGGGCCAAAATACGGTGTTTATACTTCAGATTTTTGTTACCAATGTCGGGAGGGTTATCAGACAGAAAGGCTTTTGCTTCTTCTGAGGAGACTTCAAAATCTTTTGGCCCAGAATTTTGCACAAAAACATCATACCCATTAAACTTAGCAGAGAAAATCTTTTCAAATTGATAAGAGTCAAGAACAATTTGAGTGCCTAAAACCATACATTCCAAATCGTCTTTATCATTCACAAACAAATTTATATAAAACATTCTCACAGTCTCTGCATATACAGAGTTCTCAATAGTATCTAACAGAAAAGAAAGCTGTTGAATATTAAAGATAGCAGCCACATCACAGTGCAGATTTTTCATAAAAGTGATACTTACAGAGCGTCCATAAGCTATAGATTTTGACTTATAAGACTCAAACATTGATTTTTCACTAAGTCCATAGAAGATCAATTTGCTCCATGGGCCTTTTTCTGGCTAATGGGAAGATCTCTAGAAGATTCACTGCTTTCATTGTTTGTTTTGAGAAAATCTGATTCGATGGATGATTTCAGGTCTACAGTTTCTACAGGATTGAGGGTTTTTCGAAACCTTCTGCTTCGTCTGGTTGTAGTGGAAGAGGAGAGATTTCGTTTTGCCATGGTGAGAAAGTTTACTAGGTGAGATTGAGGAGCGAAAGGAAAAGAGAAGGGTTATTAACAAGGCGCTGGGAAGTTTGAAGAGTTTCCTTGGTTAGTGGAAAGGCAGATTCAGAAGGAAGTGACCCGTCTGAAGGGATGTTTTGGCGGTACAGATGGAAAAGTAATAATGATACTTCCATCAAATTAAAGTTAAACTCACATAAGAAAGGAAATAAAATATTTTAGAAATATACAAAAGATTTATTTTACAAAATAGGCACAATTCCAATCTTTTTCTGTAGTAAACAAAATCTTTCCTCCAAAAGAGGTTTCGTAAAAATATCAGCAAGTTGAGATTCAATGCTAATGAATTCTAATACAATATCACCTTTAGCAATATGATCACGGATATGTACTTTGCTCTAGAATGATGCACAGAATTGTTTGACAACACATGGCACTAGTATTATTGTAAAATATAGGAGTAGAGGTAAGAGATAGATCATAGTCGAGAAGTTGATGCATTATCCACAGAACTTGTGTACAACAGCTAAATATTCTATTTCAGTCGTTGATAAGGCAACATAATTTTGTTTCTTGCTATGCTAGGAAACTAGTGCATTTCCCAATAGTTGACATGTTCCACTAGTACTTTTCCTGTCAATCTTATCACCTGCAAAGTCTGCATCTAAACATCCTCTTAAGGCAAAATTGTTAGAATGAACATACCATAATCCTAATTCAGAGGTACTAATGAGGTATCTTATAATGTGTTTAACAACAGTAAGATGGTATTCCTTGGGAGTCAACTGAAATCTTGCACATTTACAAACACTGAACATAATATCTGGTCGACTAGAAGTGAGATATAATAAGGATCCAATCATTCCTCTATACATAGTTTCATCAACACTTATTCCATTGTTGTCATTGTCGAGCATCGTTGTTGGACTCATTGGAGTTCTAATGGACTTAGCATTCTCCATGCCAAACTTCTTTATAAGTTCCTTGGTGTACATGGTTTTGCTAATGAAGATCTCTTTGGCAGACTG
Organism: Nicotiana undulata; assembly: GCA_005239495.1. Lineage (NCBI taxonomy): Eukaryota > Viridiplantae > Streptophyta > Magnoliopsida > Solanales > Solanaceae > Nicotiana > Nicotiana undulata. The sequence continues at coordinate 54,689 of ML274470.1, read as the reverse complement.
TTTGATTTGCAGTCCAAGAAAGAAGGTTAGTTCTCCCATCATACTCATTACAAATTCTCATTTCATGAGAGAGCATATTCTTCACAAAGAACAGAGTTAAGACTACCAAAAATAATGTCATCAACATAAATTTGAGTAATAAGATTATATGAATTTGAATGCTTAATGAACAGATTTGTATCGATATTACCTTGTTTGAAACCTTTATTTAGAAGGAAAGAACTTAATCTTTCATACCAGGCACAAGGAGCTTTCTTGAGTTCGTACATGGCTTTAGTCAGCTTGTACACATGATCTGGGAGAGTATCATTAACAAATCCAAGAAGTTGCTTCACATATACTTCTTCAGAGATGTAACCATTTAAAAAAGCGCTTTTTACATCCATTTGAAAAATCCTTTGTGAGAGGCAAAGGCAAGTAATATTCGAATGGATTCCAATCTTGCTACAGGTGCGAAGGTTTCATCATAGCGGATTCCTTCTTGCTGAAAGTATCCTTGCGCTATTTCGAACCACTTGTCCAGATTCATTCAACTTATTTCTGAACACCCATTGTGTTCCTACAATAGAAGGATTTGAAGGTTTTGAAACCAATTCCCACACTTTATTTCATTCAAACTGATCAAGTTCATCTTTCATTACTTTGATCCAGTGAACATCTTTCAGTGCTTCATCCATTTTCTTTGGCTCAAGTTGAGAAATTAGAGCCATATGTGATTTGAGCTTTTGTGATGTTCTAGTAGTGATTCCTTCATGTGGATTTTCGATAATGAATTTGTGAGGATAACCAGGTTCACTTTTCCATTCATTTGAAGTGTTTGAGGTTGGTTCTCTTTCCACATTAGTCGATTGTTCTGTTGAGGAAGATTCGTGAACTTCAATATGCTCCCCAATTAACTGAATCTACTGACCAATTAGCTCATCTTGATGGTCTTTTCCAACAACAACAGACTTAGGGACAAAAGACATTTCCTCATCTTCAAGAAATTTTTTATTCCTTGAGCAAGGGTTAGTATCAACAAAAACAATATGAATTGATTCTTCAATGCATAAGGTTCTTTTATTATAAACCCTATATGCTCTACTTGAGGGAGAGTGTCCAATAAATATACCTTCATTACTTTTATGATCAAACTTACGAGATTGTCCTTTCCATTATTGTGAATGAAGCATTTGCATCCAAAGGGGTGAAAGTAGTTGATGTTGGATTTCTTACCATTCCATAGCTCATATGGGGTCTTTTTAAGAATTGGTCGAATCAGACACCTGTTGATGATATGACATGCTGTGCTCACAGCTTCTGCCCCGAAATGGTGAGGTAGAGAGTTTTCCATAATCATGGTTCTTGCCATGTCCTGTAAGATTCTATTTTTACGTTCTACCACTCCATTCTGTTTTGGTGACCTTGGTGAAGAGAAGTTGTGAGAGATTCCTTTAACATTGCAAATAATTTCAAAAGCGCTACTTTCAAATTCTCCTCCATGATCACTTCTGATAATGGAAATGTAATACCCCTTTTCACGTTGAACCTTCTTACAGAATACTTCAAATATTCCTTAGAGATTTATCTTTATGACTTAAAAATATAACCCATGTAAATCGAGAAAAATCATCCACAATAACAAAAGTATATTTCCTACCACCTATACTAGCAGTTCTAGTTGGACCAGATAAATCCATATGCAATAGTTGAAGATGTTTAGAGGTAGAAACAATATTTTTATTTTGAAAGATGAGTGAGTTTATTTTCCTAGTTGACATGCATCGCAAAATCTTTTGAAAAATCTAGTTTTGGAAGACGAATGACAAGATCATGTTTAGAAATTTTTTGAATAGTATGCATGCTAGGATGACGAAGCGTTCTATGCCAAACCCAAGGATCATCAATCATATAAGCAAGACAAATTTGATCCCCAAGATTATCTATATTGCTAATAGTATAAACATTCCTGTCTCTATTACCTGAGAGAATGACCTTACCTGATTCGTCTTCTATAAACCAACTGTGTTTCTTAAAGTGAACCTCATAGTCAGTATCACATAGTTGACTGATAGAGAGAAGATTATAACCGAGTTCATCAACCAGATATACTTCGTCCACATCACATGTTGAGCTTAGAGGAACTTTTCCAACTCCAATTACATTACCTTTTGATTTATCTCCTAAGGTAATTGTTGCTCCATCTAGTTTGGTGACTGTTTTGAACAATTGTTTGTCACCAGTCATATGTCTGGAACACGCGCTGTCAAGATATCATTTTCCTTTTCGATTCTTCTTGTGGTGTTCATGCAAAACAAAATTACTTGTTTTAGGTACCCAAGCCTGCTTGGGTCCTTAATGGTTAGATTTCCGAGTGTTAATTTGATTAGAGGATTTAGGTCTGCAGACCCATCTCCTTTTATCCTTGAACCTGCAACTATTAGAAGTGTGATCACGTTTACTACAATAAAAATATGACGGATTACTGAGATTTTCAGAGCCTCTTTCTACTCTGAATCTGTTTTTGCATCGGTTAGTGTTGTGACCATTTTGACCACAAAAGGAGCATGCATGAGATTTTCTAGAATTAATCAAAGAATTATGAGGAGTAGTCTGATTTGATTTTATAGAACTATGACTGGTGGATTTTTGTAATCCATTCAGTTGAAGTTGAAGTTCATTTACTTCATCTTGAAGCATATAATGTTCAATTTCACAGACTTCCAGCTTCAAGGCTCAGTCTTTCTTTTTTGTTTTGATCTTTCTGAGTTCATTTAGAACTCTTTCAATATCTTCAAGAGCAATATCAACAAATTCTTGAAGTTCATAACAGTTGGGACATGTAGGAAGATGTACCTCAGTGGTTCCCTCGTCTGTCATAAGGCCAAGTTCATTTGAGTCTTCTTCCTCATCTGCTCCCTCATCTCCCATCAGCCCAAGCTCCCCTGAATCTTCATTTTCATCAATAGCCATGAAATACATATTTGCAATTTCTTCATGGTCAAATTCTTCTTCATCACTCCAGGCTCCAAAGGATTTCTTCTTTTGCATATTTTTGTTGAGATTCTCCTTTAGTTCGGGGAAATCAGATTGAATATGTCCAAATTTTCCACATTCATAGCACCTTCCATCATTTTTATATGTTTCATTATTTATCCTTACTTTTCTGAAGTTTGACTTTACTCTTCTGCTATTTCTGTTTTTCCTCATCATGCTTGTTACAACTTGAGAAAGCATTATCTTGTTCTCCTCCTTCATCTTTCTCTTCATTTTCTGGTTCAGCCACAGTTGCTTTAAAAGCAACTGTTTTCTTCTTTTCTTGTTGAATTAGCCTATCCAAGTGAGTTTTCTCAAAGGCAAATAGATCACCTCTAAGTTCATCATAGGATATTTTGTCAAGATCCTGATATTCCGGGGCAATAACCTTTGGCTGCCAAATTGTGGGTAGACTTCTAAGAATTTTTTGACCTGTTTTTCACTTTTAATTGGTCTGCCAAAAGATTTTAAATCCCCAAGGATTTTTCTGAATCTGGAGAACATCTCTTCCACTGATTCTCCATCCTACATTTGAAATAGCTCATTGTCGCAAACTAGAAGATTGATTCTTGTTTCTTTCACCATGTTGGCTCCTTCATATGTGACCTCCAATTTATCCCACATTTTCTTAGCAGTTTCACAGCTTGAAATCATTTCATACTCTTCTCCACTGATAGCATTATATAGTATATTTTTTCTTTGGCATTCACAGTTATGATAGTAGCTTGTTCGTCAGTATAATCATCTAAGTCAAGTGGATCCGTTGATACGATAACTTGACCATTTGCATCTTTCTTTGGCAGAATTGGAAGATTACCTTTTTTGATTACACGCCAAACTTTGAAGTCATATGACATTGTGTATGTTTCCATACGAACCTTCCAATGAGAAAAGTGTTGTCAGTTGAATTATAGAGGTCGAACCTGAGAAGTTCCTTCTTGAAATAATGCACCAATGACAGTGTTAGATCCCATGATATTTTTCTCATTAGCTGTTAAGCAAAGTTTGTGAGCCTTGCTATGATACCAATTGAAAGTACGGGGGGGGGGGGGGGGGGGGGGGGGAATTGGGGTCTTTTAAAAATTATTTTAATAAGGGG